>OY787676.1:3060000-3230000 GCA_963678985.1 Spisula subtruncata
TTCACTTGTTTAAGGTAATTTCCCCTGCTGAAATTGAACCTATCAGTATGTAACCGGTCAGAAAAGAATGAGATAATTCCAGTCTGCAACAGCAAGTTTTTCAAAATGTGATATACTAAATTGAAATTATACATTTAGTTTACATTAATGAAATTGATTTTTAAAAACAGACCTTTTTCTTGGTATTGTGAAATTCCAATCCCAATTGGTGAAAAAAAATCCCAATTGGTGAAAAAAATCCCAATTGAAAAAAATAATTTTTTTTTTTTTTTTTTTACACCAGAGCGAAAAATGTTTATTACTTAATATAACACGGTATACCAAATATCTACTTTATTTTGGATTTACTGTTGTAGCCTATTGGACGGTATATCGAGTTTGTTTGGTCACAGTACAGTCTGTACTATGCATTGACTGCTTCGGTTCAGTATGGAACGGTACGGCGTCTAACCATCCTAACCAACATGATATATATCCATGGTTTTAAGATATTTTAAAAGGAAAAAAATCCCAATTTTGCCATTTAACCGCTTATTTTTTTTCCCAATTTGTAAGAATCCGCGACGCAAAATTCCCAAATTGGGCAGAGGCCTTTTTCCCAAAAAGGCCAGAAAAAGGTCTGAAAAAACGAAATATTCTTTAAAAAAAGTGTTATATCTACAATTGAAATTCGTCATTTTTTGTGTCAAAATCCTGTAAAACGTACTCACTCGAAATCAATATATTACACATTGTTGTGTTCTTCAATCTATTATCCAGGTGATGGACTATTCCACTTATCAATTTAATTAATGATATGCACATATACACTTATGCAATACCTATATTTTTCAAAATTGCTAAGTTGTTTATGAAGGGATTTGATTCAAATTTGGCATTTGCATGCATACATACATACATATCGCATTGATGTTATTGAGCAAATACCTAAATTAGGCAGATTGGACACTCCACTGAAAACTTAGAGAAAACGCAAAATAACAGGCAGCAGATTCAGTCATTGTGCATAAAACTGTTTTTAGTCATCCAATTTAATGGACAACGTATCATGTTGAAGAGCTAAGTTTCCTATACTACATGAAGTAACTCATTTTTGTCTACCTCTTATAAGAAACAGAAAATTAGATTTCAATGAGGCAAATCAGGTATTTTCTGATAAACTTGGAATTTACTTTAATTTGATGAAAATGAGAGTAAGTCTGGCTCTTCGAGATCTACTGTTTTATTCCTCGACTGATTTCAATAAATGAAGTATCATTTTAAAGCTAAAAAATAAATCTATTGCATAGACTTATTAGTTACTATTGCATAGACGTATTAGTTTGTTTGTTAGTATATTAGAACAGAAGATATAAAGTATTAAAAACGGACGAGATTTCGCGAGATTTTAGGAAACCTTGCCACGAGATATTGTGAGATTTGGTACATGTTTCCAATCTGTGTAATTTAGGTATTTGTATTGAGATTTTGTATTGAAATCAAACCATGGCAAGTTAACAAGAATTTTCAAGAATCAACATCACTGTTAATTGAAAAGTCACTGAAATATTTTGAAAAATTGTGTAAAATTTTTACTAAAAGGTTCATCACAGTAAAATGATCGAATAATGATATTGCAGTTAATGTTTCTTAGCAGCTTGAATGCCTGTCCATGTCATTTGTGATGTATTTATACAACAGCAACATCGATAAATCATATTTCCTGATCAATATTTCGATAGCTTAGAATGAGAAGGTTGTAACTACAAAATCAATATATTGAGAAAACAAGAGAAAACTGTCTGTTATTTACTCTTTACCTATGGAAAAACAAGTTTTGAAAACTTTTGGTCAACATGACAATTTTAATGAAAATAGGCTCATAAGAAGCGCCTGGTGAAGCAGATTTCAAATATGTATGAGTCTTATAAGGTCGTAAGTAGTAGTTACGACCTTCTCATTCTAAGCCATTGATTTGGGTTGCATTAAAAAATTCCTAAAGGTTGACATGTTTTTGCAGGTTTTGTAGTGTTGGTTGTCGTCTCATTGGTAGCATACATATCTCATTTCAACTAATTAAAAATAATATTGAAATCCGAAGACTTTGATAATAGTCTCGTCTTTTGTATGTTATTATTCTGTAATATTGCTTGTGTTTTACTTGCTATGGGACCCAATTTAAGCTTGGTCATGCAGTATTTTCACATGTCGCCATTTTTGTGATTTTTAATTTTACAGTGATGCTCATTATTTCGTTTGATTTTTATCTTATAATGAACTTATTAACTCAGAAATTATTGAAGACATCCAACGAGTATTAGTTAATTCACAGCCAAAGTTTGAACCAGATCCGTTTTCTAATAGTCGAGAAATCATGAAAAATACAGGTGTTGCGTTGGGAGTGTGCATAGGTGTATAGTCAAAACGTTGGGTCACTTTATTACCAAATTTGTAAAATAACATTTACACATACCTGATTATTTTAAATGTGTAAGTATTGGTTTTCTAAACAGAAAACACAATGGGGTGACCGTCTAAATTCAATAGATTTGACCATGACTTGTTTTGATAGTCCTAATCCCATGAATAGAAAATTTCAACACACATCTTCATCTTCAAATGTGTGATACAAATCAGATTTATAAGTTTAACATGGTTAAATGTTTAGTGATTTATGGATAAACTATGATTAATATGCAATGATTCTATAGTCTATCACCTTGATAATGGATTGGAGAATATAGCAAAGTGATTTATATAGAATTTGAGTGAGTACCTATTTCAGGATTTTGACACAAAAATTGGCAATTTTTTCAACGTGTTATAAAACACTTTTTACACACTGCATTTTATTTCTTGATACAAATATTCATTGTAGATGTAAATATTTCAATGTAGTATAATGATTTCAGCTGAAAATTGTATTGCGGACTTGAAAAATTGTTTTCCGACACAATTACACACTGGTGACTTCAATTTCAGCTCAACAAATTACTTTAAGTCTATTTTTTAAAAGACGCTTGCCAGTACTGATACTGCCACCTGTGATAATGCATTGAGATTTCTAAAAAAATAATGATTTTCAACAACTGTACTTATAGTGCTAAAAGCAGCCTAGCTGTTGTCCACATTTCTTTAACAGGTTGCGTTAATTTTTAATGTTTAATGAAATATTTGGACTCTGGACTAGTTCTTTGACTTTTTGACACAGATTTGAAAGTTATTGAGTCCAGACTCGTTCATTGAAATTTATAAAACAATTACCGTGTTCAAAGCAACAGACGACCAGCGTATTTGCGTAAATACCTAATTGAAATTGACCAAATACCCAATTAAAATTATTAAGCAGCGTACGAAAAAGCATTAAAAAAGTCATGTTACCCGAAAAAATGCTGATAAATGCGTAAAGGAGCCACATTTCACGACAACGTCACAGTTGTAACTTTCCGTGCAATGTCGACCTGGCGCTTATTAATAAACTTTGAAATTAAGCGTCTAATAAACGCACCATAAGAAACCGCGGGAAAAATCGGTTGGTCAGGTCGACAGGTGAGAAAACGGGTTGTCAATTTTTCATTTTCTTTCATTTAACCTTCTTATGGGCATATATTAGCATCTGAAACCTTCTTACATGATTACAGAAGTATCATGGAATATAAAAAAGTAGTTTTTGTGCCTGAAATGTGCACATTTTGACTAATTTCAAAACAAGTTTCAAGATGTGGGTGGGGTATGTGTAGTCCAAGCTTCTTAGACAATGATTATTCCATTTCAGTGATTATTCCAATTCATCGTCTAAGACGTTTCTTCTTTAAAACCTAATAGCTGTACGACTCGGATTGATTCGCGTTCGTTTTATGACATAACGCATGTTTTCAACAAAATAAACCTGTATTGTAGATTGCCCTGTTTCGGAGACCTATTTTTCCTAATTAGTGATCCGACGATAGTCGCCGACAATTGAACTATCTTCGCTGTAAGGTCGAAGTCGCCGACTATCGATAGTGAATTGAAACAATTGACTGCCAGGTGAACGGGTCAGTGGCAATTGAAAATAAGAACCATTTCCCCTAATTTCAAATAAACATATCACTCATTTACTTGTACGGATCATTTTAATGGAATCGATATGCGTCACGCTTTTGTTTGCCTCATAGTCCACACCGCCATAGCTTGTTTGTTTATGTTTTGACGCAGGCACAAATAATCTTTTATTGAATCGCTAAATCACAATTTTTACAAGGCGTTTATCCACAATCCTTTTAATAGAACGATTTACCGCACATTGATTTAGTGAGTTTCTGAAGCGAGGAAAAATAAAAATTATTTGTCTTGCTTTACAGATGAGATGATGGACCTCTGGAATGATGGAGCCAAACTTCACCCTTACATGGACGGAATTCATCAGCATGGAACAGGTAAGTATCTTAGTATCTTTAGTGATGTTTTCAATCTTTTTGTTATCCTTTAGTAATGTTTTACTTTGTTAAGTAATGTTTTACTTCGTTTTAAGTAATGTTTTAAATCGTTAAGTAATGTTTTAAATCGTTAAGTAATGTTTTAAATCGTTAAGTAATGTTTTAAATCGTTAAGTAATGTTTTAAATCGTTAAGTAATGTTTTACTTCGTTAAGTAATGTTTTAAATCGTTAAGTAATGTTTTAAATCGTTAAGTAATGTTTTCGTTCGATCAGCTGTCTCAGCCAGTTTGTGCAGATAATTTACACTTGGTGTAGGCCTGAGTGTCATGTTCAACACACCAAACATTTGGTTAAGCTGCAAACAAAAAAAAATCAGCTGCACGAGGGGCGCCTGTGTGGACAAGGCCTTTAAGTTGAATGTGTTGTTAGACGCATGAATAGTCATCATGTAAATTGTGTTCACTGTGCACATTCAAATACACTCAACAAGAGTTATAAGTACACACTTTTTAGTTGGTTATAACTTTCAGTCTGCTCTGAAAAATTATGTTGAAATGTGTTTAATAAAAATTAAGTTTTCCAAATCTCACTCATGTGGGATCATCAAAAGGCTCACTTGGGCAAAATCCATTTTGCCACATGTAAATCTCAAACAATTAATAAAGTTACTTTTGGCACACTCATTTGAAAAATTTTACATGAAAAAAAAGGAACCTAGTCAAATAGATCCTTCTGAGACTTGTTCCTCTTAACAAACCATTTTGCTACATTATGTAGGTTAATTGAGCACAGAATCTATAAATGGTTTTGCTGAAGTAAATTAACCAAAAGCTGGGGTGTGTACTTACAACTTTTATTAGCTCATCTGTCATGAAAAGATAAGTTGAGCTTTTGTGTAAATGATTTCTTAGGTGCCTTCTTCCACATGTGAGCAATGTTTTAAGTACGGTTTTACGCCCTTTTGTTCACCATCACTTGGTAGGTCAACAATGGAAGAACGCTCTTTACTTGTGGTTTTCCATTCATTGAAAGTTACTAAGGTACAGTTCAGGTATAAACCTGAACAGGTTTGTGCATTGCTATTGAACATCTCTTGTTGTGATTTATTAGAATTTGAATGTCTAACACTACTGTCTATTCAATATGTTATACTAATGAGGGAATTATCCCATTCAAAAGAATCGCAGGCATTACAGTTAATTTAAGTTCCACCCGGATTAACTTAGATAAACATAGAATACATGACAAGGTTATGTTTATAACCATAATCATTTAACTAAGAGCGGACTGTACTGTGATTTTTGTGAGTCATCGCATACCACTGTTTCCAAGAAGTGCCTATAGCTAATATCTGATAAATAACAACCGTCTCGTCAAGCTCCTCAATAATATCTAATATAATAATAAATCCTCCGAACACAAATACCCAGTAATGATTTGCTCTATCTCCATAAAATAAATCCAAAATTGACTCTTGTACTGTTCTAACTCCAGGACTTGTAAACAATATATCTAGCCAGCCATATAGAGTAACTTACACATTGCACACAGAGCAGTTCACCTTTAAGAAAAATGAAATATTTTGAAGAAATTGCTCTATGTCCCAGGGATTTCCCTGATGCAGGTTTTCTGCGTCCTTGACGCTACTTTGTGGCTTGGGACCCTTATTTCTGCATTACTATTTAAAATGTAAATTTGTTTCCCTCTGAACTTGAGATGAACTGGTCAGAAACCCAGTAGTTTCTCGTGTATCGGTGCTTTACACCGGGCACGTTAAAGAACCAAGGAATCTCTTCGTAAAGAGCTAGGGTATGACGCACCCGGATCCCTTGTATCACACGGCTCTATCTTCTGCTAATAATGCTGTCTCTTCAGCGAATACAACTGGACTATGTTTTCTTTAAATATGCTTCTTACGGTACTTATGAATTAATATGAGTTACAACCATTGGTGTAAATTGGTCAGTACATAATAAAACATTAAAGGATTTATAGTTGAGCTTAACTTTACAATTTTGTGCAATTACAAGTGCTTCAATACAGCATTACTATGGTGAATGAACCAATGATGAGGTCGTCTGTCTCCCGAATTTCCTGGTTGTCGTCAGTCTCCCGAGTGTTTCCCGGTTGTCGTCTGTCTCCCGGGTTACCTGGTTGTCGTCTGTCTCCCGAGTTTGCTGGTTGTCGTCTGTCTCCCGAGTTTGCTGGTTGTCGTCTGTCTCCCGAGTTTGCTGGTTGTCGTCTGTCTCCCGAGTTTGCTGGTTGTCATCAGTCTCCTGAGTGTTGTCGTCTGCATAATAATAATATGATAGATAATAATAATGATAATAAAAATAATAATAATAATAATAATGGTGGCGTACTCTCAAGAAGACTGCATAACCATAATACCAACAACCACAACAACAACAATAATTACTGTGACATTGATAATAATGATAATTATAAATAATATTAATGAAAATGAAAATTTTACTCAAAATAATAACAGCAGCATAATACAGTTTCCTGGTTGTCGTCTGTCTCCCGAGTTTCCTGGTTGTCGTCTGTCTCCCGAGTTTGCTGGTTGTCATCTGTCTCCCGAGTTTCCTGGTTGTCGTCTGTCTCCCGAGTTTCCTGGTTGTCGTCTGTCTCCCGAGTTTGCTGGTTGTCGTCTGTCTCCCGAGTTCCCTGGTTGTCGTCTGTTTCCCGAGTTTGCTGGTTGTCGTCTGTCTCCCAGTTTGCTGGTTGTCGTCTGTCTCCCGAGTTTGCTGGTTGTCGTCTGTCTCCCACGTGTTGCATAATAATAATATGATAGATAATAATAATGATAATAAAAATAATAATAATAATAATGGCGGTGTCCTCTCACGAAGACTGCATAACCATAACAACAACAACAACAATAATTACTGTGACATTGATAAAAATGATAATTATAAATAATAAAAATGATAATGAAAATTTTACTCATAATAATTACAACAGCATAATACAGTTTCCTGGTTGTCGTCTGTCTCCCGAGTTTGCTGGTTGTCGTCTGTCTCCCGAGTTTGCTGGTTGTTGTCTGTCTCCCACGTGTTGCATAATAATAATATGATAGATAATAATAATGATAATAAAAATAATAATAATAATAATAATGGTGGCGTACTCTCAAGAAGACTGCATAACCATAATACCAACAACAACAACAACAACAATAATTACTGTGACATTGATAATAATGATAATTATAAATAATATTAATGAAAATGAAAATTTTACTCAAAATAATGACAGCAGCATAATACAGTTTCCTGGTTGTCGTCTGTCTCCCGAGTTTGCTGGTTGTCATCTGTCTCCCGAGTTTGCTGGTTGTCGTCTGTCTCCCGAGTTCCCTGGTTGTTTCCTGAGTTTGCTGGTTGTCGTCTGTCTCCCAAGTTTGCTGGCTGTCGTCTGTCTCCCGAATTTGCTGGTTGTCGTCTGTCTCCCACGTGTTGCATAATAATAATATGATAGATAATAATAATGATAATAATAATAATAATGGCGGTGTCCTCTCACGAAGACTGCAAAACCATAACAACAACAACAACAATAATTACTGTGACATTGATAAAAATGATAATTGTAAATAATAAAAATGATAATGAAAATTTTACTCATAATAATTACAACAGCATAATACAGTTTCCTGGTTGTCGTCTGTCTCCCGAGTTTGCTGGTTGTCGTCAGTCTCCCGAGTGTTTCCTGGTTGTCGTCTGTCTTCCAGGTTTCCTGGTTGTCGTCTGTCTCCCGAGTTTGCTGGTTGTCGTCTGTCTCCCGTGTTTGCTGGTTGTCGTCTGTCTCCCGAGTTTGCTGGTTGTCGTCAGTCTCCCGAGTGTTTCCTGGTTGTCGTCTGTCTTCCAGGTTTCCTGGTTGTCGTCTGTCTCCCGAGTTTGCTGGTTGTCGTCTGTCTCCCGTGTTTGCTGGTTGTCGTCAGTCTCCCGAGTGTTTCCTGGTTGTCGTCTGTCTCCCGAGTTTGCTGGTTGTCGTCTGTCTCCCGAGTTTGCTGGTTGTCGTCAGTCTCCCGAGTGTTTCCTGGTTGTCGTCTGTCTCCCGAGTTTGCTGGTTGTCGTCTGTCTCCCGAGTGTTTCCTGGTTGTCGTCTGTCTCCCGAGTTTGCTGGTTGTCGTCTGTCTCCCGAGTTTCCTGGTTGTCGTCCTGTCTCCCGAGTATTTCCTGGTTGTCGTCTGTCTCCCGCGTGTCGCATAATAATAATATAATAGATGATAATAATGATAATAAAAATAATAATAATAATAATGGTGGTGTCCTCTCACGTAGACTCCATAACCATAATACCAACAACAACAACAATAATTACTGTGACATTGATAATAATGATAAATTATAATAATGATAATGAAAATTTTACTCATAATAATAACAACAGCATAATACAGTTTGCTGGTTGTCGTCTGTCTCCCGAGTTTGCTGGTTGTCGTCTGTCTCCCGAGTTTGCTGGTTGTCATCTGTCTCCCGAGTTTGCTGGTTGTGGTCTGTCTTCCGAGTTTCCTGGTTGTCATCTGTTTCCCTAGTTTCCTGGTTGTCAACTGTCTCCCGAGTTTCCTGGTTATCATCAGTCTCCGGTTTCCTGGTTGTCGTCTGTCTCCTGCGTGTTGCATAATAATAATATGATAGATAATAATAATGATAATAAAATCAATGGTGGTGTCCTCTCACGTAGACTGCATTTATATAACCATAATACCAACAACAACAAAAACCCTTTTTAATTTATGCTTTATACCCCAATAGAGGCACACTGCGACATTGATAATGATTCTTGGTGCCCTCTCACGAATACTGCATATCTAGCTGCTAACCATTGTGTTCTTTTCCAGTCTGTTTCCTGGTTGTCGTCTGTCTCCTGGGTAACCTGGTTGTCGTCTGTCTCCCGAGTGTTTCCTGGTTGTCGTCTGTCTCCCAGGTTACGTGGTTGTCATCTGTCTCCCTCGTGTTTCCTGGTTGTTGTCTGTCTCCCAGGTTACCTGGTTGTCATCTGTCTCCCTCGTGTTTCCTGGTTGTCGTCTGTCTCCTGGGTAACCTGGTTGTCATCTGTCTCCCTCGTGTTTCCTGGTTGTCGTCTGTCTCCCAGGTTACCTGGTTGTCATCTGTCTCCCTCGTGTTTCCTGGTTGTTGTCTGTCTCCCAGGTTACCTGGTTGTCATCTGTCTCCCTCGTGTTTCCTGGTTGTCGTCTGTCTCCCAAGTGTTGCATAATAATAATATGATAGATAATAATAATGATAATAAAAATAATAATAATGGGGGTGTCCTCTCACATAGACTTTATAACCATAATACCAACAACAACAACACAATAGTTACTGTGACATTGATGATAATGATAATTATAAATTATAATAATGATAATGAAAATTTTACTCATAATAATAACAACAGCATAATACAGTTTGCTGGTTGTGGTCTGTCTCCTGAGTTTGCTGGTTGTCGTCAGTCTCCCGAGTTTCCTGGTTATCGTCAGTCTCCGGTTTCCTGGTTGTTGTCTGTCTCCCACGTGTCGCATAATAATAATATGATAGATAATAATAATGATAATAAAAATAATAATAATAATGGTGGTGTCCTCTCACGTAGACTCCATAACCATAATACCAACAACAACAACAATAATTACTGTGACATTGATAATAATGATAATTATAAATAATGAAAATGAAAATGAACTATAATGCACAATATAGTAATAACAATTGTGAAGAAAAGTGCTCAGGGATCAAAGTTGTAACATGTGTATCAATTACATTTAACGAAACAAAATATATCACACTTATTTAGAAAATTATGGCTCCAAAAAACGTTTTGCGTGAGAATCAAAACTTTCTAGTTTATGCTATGCAACCAGCAAGGGTACTTTGCTTTGTGCCATGTTTCTTTCTATAGTAAATTTGTTCAGTGCTTGGAAAAGTGTGCTGAATTCCACTAGACCTTGTAATAATTGGTCGAAGATGTTTCATTAATATTTGAATATCAATTGAACTCAATAGTCAGATGAGATTTTAGGTAGTTTATATTGTGTCTTGATATTTTCACTTATAGTTGTATCTGTACTATTGCTTAATATTGTCAATCGACTAGACAGATATGAGTATAATAATAATTTAAAAGTTCGATGCCATGACTCTGTGTCAAGCGTGAGTGATATTCATGTTATTTTTCTTGTTGTTTTTGATGTCTTAAGTCCAATGAGTTGTGTAGAACAATGTTGTCTCTATAGTGTAGTGGTACCATACTGGATCAGCCAATCCAGGGACCTGGGTTCAATTCCCAGTGGAGACAGCTAAATATTCACAGTTTCTTTGGAGAAGAAATATCACTGAATGAAATAACAATGAGGAACAATAACCCAAACTGCTTAGGTTTTATCAGTAGACATTATGTTGCCATATGTAAATTATGTATTATAAATCTCCAAACCGCAAATCTTATAAGAGTCTTTCCTATCAGTCATAATAATTGCTGATTGGCTATCTATTACTGCTTTTACATTTATGTATATTTATGTCGGTGCATTTCAATTCAGATAGTAAATTTTTATATAAAGCGTTATAATGCTTCATAGCAAATTCTTCAAAAATAAGGTTTATAGGTAATGGATCAAGAAGTTTTAACTATTGTGATGTTTATTTTATGTTATCATTGAAGGAGAATATTGGTTGACTTGAAGTTGCACTAATTATACATGTGACTTTTCTGGCTAAGATATTTGGATATCATTTCAAGTGGTTTGTTTGGTTGGTGCATGACTAGTGGCAAATGGTTGTGTATTGGCTATTCAGATTTAATTGAAATTTCAAATGAATTGTTCAATTAGCTTATGACCAGTTGCCAATGGTTATGAGTTAATTGTTCAGTTTTTTTATAAAAATAGAATGAAATTATATAAGAGAATTTTGACCAAAATGGGTCATTAATTATAAACATTAATTTTGTAGAGTCAACAATATTGTAAAAACTTAATATACTAATAATCATGTTGAAATAATAGTTTTGTCATGACTAATTGATATAATTTATTTAAAATTCTTGAAAGCTATATTTGTTAGCCATATAATAGAAATAGGTGTTATGCCTTGGGTTTTTTAAGAGTGTTTTGTTGTTTGTCTCAGAATCATAAAGCTAGATTTTTTTCAAACTTAGGGTGGACACTAAATGAAAATACAATTAGGTATGGCCTTATTCATATCAAAGGACTTTATATCTGATCTGACTGTTGGGTGCAAAATGATAGATCTAAATACTAATGAAACTGCTTTGTTATCCAACCAATAATTTCAGAGAAATATATGCAGAAAATATAAGCAAGAGCTATTACTCCTATAAAATGTATCCGAAAGATGTCTGCTCATTATAATATATGCAAATAGACTTATGGTGCTTATCTGCGATACAAGGTTTCCATGTAATTCAACAAGTAGCTCAGTGGTTAGTATACTGGCCCTCTAATCTGTCGACTCAGGTTCAAATCTCCATGAAGGCACTGGGATTATATATATATGACTGCCATATTTCAGCAGAAAACTACTGGCAAATAACGGCTAAGCTCAGCATTTTAGAAATAGGAAACTGAAAAACTTGAAACAAGAAAATCAATTTCTGATCAATATATTCAATTAAAGGTATGAAATATTGTGATAAAACTTGCTGCATTAAGTATTGTTGGTCACTATTGCAGAAAAAGATTAACATGATGACTCTTTATGTAGAAGAAGGTGCCTACACATTTAACATTAAAGCTGATGTAGAATCAAATTAAAGTTGTAAACATTACAATCATTTAATGGATATTTTTGCTACAGTTTTTGAGAAGGTGATATGCAAGTCTTTGATTTTCCTGCACAAGGTATATCAAACTGTTTGCTTGGCTAGTTTTTAAGATATTCTTTTCCCCTAAAAGCTAAAAGTTTATTTTACCGAAAAGATGTAATTTTATGTCTTTGAACAAAAATAAATTAATCATGAAAATTTTTGAACAGCTTACTGATTTTGTTTATGCAATAAGTAGAGTAAAATTTTGTAGATATAGTGTTTAAAACATTTCTATTTCATATAACGGGAAATTGGGCTTGCCTTTTAAGTAGTCATAGTGTACTTTAAATTAAAGTTGGCATATGATACAGTAAAACGTTATTATCTCAAAGTCTGATCAAGACGAGCCAAATGTTAGAGATAAACTGGTAGCCATTAAAAGGGCTTCCTCTTGTGCTCAACTTGTAATAATTGTGCTTGACATATCATCGATAGGCATTCTGGTGTAAATTAATGTACAACATAGAGCAGTTCATCCGGGCTTTGAATTTTGCTTGACATAAATCAGGTGCTCTTGATATTGATGCTTGTGATAATGAGGAGGCGTGTCATGCCCAACCCACTGGTCCTATGTCAAAGGCCAAGGTCACAGTTGGAGGTCAAAGATCCAATTAGGGTGTCCGGACCATGCATTGACCAATCTTTCTTATATTTGGCATGAATGATCACCTCCATAGGACAGAGTGACATGCAAAGCCCCCAGTTTCCTTTCTCAAAGGTCAAGGTCCCAGTTGGAGGTCAAAAGTTAAGTAAAATTAAAGTTTGACCTGACTATGTAAACTGCATTCATACACTTTAAGAGACACACTGGAAGAAAAGGGGTATTTACCTGATATCAGGTACATGGGACAAACAAGCATCCCACAACCTGAATACAGAGAGTGCCTTTTACAGTTGGTGTATGGAGCACATGGGATGTGTCTACAGGCTTGTCTCTTGTAGAGGGTATTGGATGCATATTGTTTCAACATGGTATGTCTCTTATCACATATGTACCACACAGGTTCGAATCTGTAAGGTGTATCTCTTACAGGGGATGTATAGTATTGCAAGCTACAGTGTGTCTCTGAATGAGGTGGAACATACTGGATTTACCTACAGTGTGTCTCTAACATGTGATGTAATACATAGAATGTGTCTAGATGGTAGATCTCTTTCGGGGGGATGAGACCTACCTTGGTGACACATTCTATGTGATACATTCCATGTTTTAGACATTCATTGTAGGTAAGTCCTGTATGTTACACCTTATTCAGAGACACCCTGTAGCTTGCATACGATATATCGCCTGTATGAGATACACCCTACAGATTCGAACCTTTGTGCTACATCTGTGATAGAGCCATCCATGTTGCACAACATGTATTCTACACCTTCTACAATAGACGCTTCTGTGGACACATCCATTGTACTCCATTCATCAACTGTAAGAGTCACACTCGGTATTCGGGTGGTGGGGAGGTTGTTTGTCCCTTGTACCTGTTATTAGGTAAATAGCCCCTATGCTTCCAGTGTGTCTCTTATAGTGTGTGTATGGAGCTTACATGGTCATGTCAAGCTTTAATTTTACATTTGACCTGCAACTGTAAGTAACCATGACCTTTACGATTGGTCAATGCGTGGTTCGGACACTTTTGGAAATTACCATCTGTTTTGCTTGGCTTGTTTTTAAGATATGTAGGATCTACCAAGAGTTTTTTTTTAAATCAACATTTCTTTACTCAATCTTCCCGAAATCCATCGTTCAGGACTGACAGTCCATTGAACCAACGAAAAATCTCCAAAAATTGACAAAGATTTGTCAAAATTTAATATTAAGAGGATAAACTATGATAAACTATCTGTGTAAGAAAATACCGCCGCAACGGTCAATGTCCCGCAACGTCAATGTCCCGCAACGGTCAATGTCCAAGCAAATGCCAATTAATTAACCCCTCTAGGGCGTAATGATAGCTGGTACCCTAGCATATGGTAGTAGTGTGTATACAGCGTTGTAAACTAGGAAGCTTATAGGTCATGGTTCACTGCTTTGTTTGGTCAATAAACAATAAAAACAAACAAATAATACTTGTTTAATTAAGAAACCAGAGCAGGTACATGTATCAAAAGTTTACAGGTTAAAATTCAGTAGGTGGAAAAAATCATTTGCTGCATTCATCAAGAATGATTTATCAGCGATTCCTCACGGTTTTGTCAATTGGTCAGAATTTTATTTTGTGGTTGTGATCATGATTTAAAGTTTGAGATTAGTAATGTTAGTTACAATTGTTTAACACAAACGTTCGATAACTTGGCATTCGCATTTTAGCTAGCATAGCATTTTTAGAACTGCACTTTCGTCCCGGTGTATTTCATTCCAAAACACCTTCGGACCGGTAGATTTTTTTCAGGAACAACAGATCAAAAAAGTGGTAGATTCTTTTTATCACATTAAAAATATGTTTTAACCAAAAATAAGCGACTCAATTTGGAATTCGGCTAAAATATGCACTGAAGAACGCTTTGAGTGTCTCCTCGTAAAAAGTAGTCCTAATTTGCTTTCTGTATATAAATACTAAAACGACTCTTTAAAAGCTGCAAACAATTAAGATTTATTTAAATTACAATAATTAAATGTGTATGAATTATGCAAATTATTGTTGGAGAACAATGTTCTTCAATTTTTCCTCACAGGGAATATCACAGTGTTTATGTGATGAATTCTTTTCGTGTGATTATGTGATAATTTCTTTTCCCCTATTTCATCTAAAAGTTCTTACTTCAAACAGCATAAAACTGATCATGTAAGGATTCACAAATAAAGTTTATGTTTGACTGTGCCATTTATTTGTACTTTTAATTAGTAGTTTAAGATACTGTATAGCGGGTATATTTCATGGGGTACAATTTTTGCGTTAATTGTGTCCTTTTAAATTCATGGTGTCTAGATTTCGTGCTAATGACCTCATGAAAAATGAAACCTTGAGGTATGTTTCTCTGTATTAAATAAAAAAAGATGTTTAACTAAGTAACTTTGCTATTTTAAGTATATTGATACTTAATTTGACAAACATTCACACGTTCCGCGAATAAAACTGTTATTAAATTGAACAAGGTTGGTGCACTGGCTAACAATTTACTCTTCCACCCGATGCATCCTTAAGTCTGTTCAACTGTGAACATGTTGGCTATAGTCCTTGTCTAACATTAAATGGGAGGTGCTTTACTGTGATGTTTTGTCTTTTTGTTACCTTTAATTGGACTGTGGTTCATATAAGAATTATGCCTATGTCTAATTTTCTCTTACATGCCTTGTCCTTTTTCATCCATATGGTACGGATATGTTCCATGTAAAAGTATTTATCTTGTCTTATCAAACTCGGTGTAAAATTGAAAAGGATGATATATATTTTTTTATCACCAATAATTTGGTGTCATGTTTCCTGCATATTTTAAAGTAACCGTAATAATCCTATCTTTGTCCCAATAAGATCATATCTCACTATCTTTTAAAGGAATATACTTTTCTAGAAGTCACTAGGTCAACTCTAATTTAATGCAGAAGTGTTTGTTTTATAAGTGTTGCCCTTATTGTAATGACCAGCCAATTCTGCTATACATATAGGCAGACATGCTTTTGTCAACCTGACTTAAATTTTGCTTTTTATCTTAAAAATGGGGAAAATGCAAAAAACATATTTGATCTGCTTGATTGTAACAAGTTCTATTGTTTTCTCTGTTTGTGATGCTTTAAGTGTATTTGCAGTTTCTGTTATAAATATGCCATTGTCCAGATCTGATTTATTTATATACTATCACAGTACATATATTAAGAAGGTAAATTTATTTGTTTAATGTCAAGGAATGAGTAAAAAACAAACAATTCATAATTTCAACTTTTCATCAATTAAGCGGAATGATAATCATTGGTGATTATTAATGACTTGCCCAAATAGGTAATCCTGCTGACAAGGGTAAATGAATCTTACTTGTCTGTCATTATTCAAAACGATCTGAATGATTGTCAAAATGATCAGCAACTTTAACCAAATGCAGTTCATGAACTCTTCTCCAATTTGTAGTTGAAGAACCACTTATTAATAATAAAAACCAACATGGAATTCATGAACTCCAGGAATTCATGCTGGTCATGAACGTTGTTGTTTCATGAAATGTCTCATTTATAGTTAATTCACATTCATAAATTTGTTCATAAACATGTTCATGAACTATTTATGAAATTCTCACTGGGGACATTTCTCCCATGACCAGAATGCTATTCCATTGATAGAAAATGGTAATCTTTGACAGTATCTTCCGAGAACATGATGTTAAAGACTGCTCTTGGTTCGTCTGTACCTAAGTGGTTAGTGCGCTTGCCCGGGGTGAAATCCGGGTCGAGGCACAAACATATGTGCCTGCCATGGTTCAGCAGAAAGCTGACTGGCAAATAAAGGCTGTTCTTGATGTGAACTGCAAATGTTAAGTGGACATTGTGTGTGAATTTCACGAATAGTTCACGAAAAACATATTGTGGAACTAATTCATGATTGTTAATGAACTACAAATGTGGCAGTTCATGATACAACAAAGCTCATGAACTTTATGTATTCCTGGAGTTCATGAATGCCCAAGTAAATTAATTCCCAGGGTTCATGTAACAACCGGTTCATGAATTCCATTTTTTTTAAAAATTAATTAGCTTTTCATCAACTAAAGATTGGACAAAAGTTTATGAAGTATGAAATTAAAGTTGCTGATTATTTTTGACAATCATTCAGATTGTTTTGAATAATAACAGACAAGTTGAATATATTTAGCTTCTCCAATGGGATAACTCACTTGGACGAGCATTAATATTGACATAAAAAGAGCTAGCTACAGAAACTTTAACTGAAGAACATACCAATGGAACTTGAAATGATGAACTTATGCTTGCAGGAGTTGATAATTAAATGAAACTTAGTAACTAAGTTAAACCTAATTTTAAATGGAATACAAATAATACTGGAAAGTGACAATAGCATGCAGCTAACAACAGCATTGCACATAAAAGCATATAAAACAGAGACTGCAATAGATCAATCTGAAACCATACAGTGACAAAAATGTCCTGTACTTTGTTTTCTTTTAATCTTGACAAATAAGGATGTGTATGACATTACGCTCAGCTCATAATAGTGGCTGTATGTATCTACCTTAGAATTAGTAGGTCGAGGTTTGAACCCTGGCAGGGCCCGGCTAGGGTTTGTTCTGATATGACCAATGGTGTACCGTGAGTAACGAGCTTGATACTGTATTAGTTAATTATTCATGCCACTGGTAACTGACATTAAAGTATATAGGGGTCAGGTAGATATTTTCAGAAAATAGCTGTTTCAACTCTCATAAGCAAAATTGGCTGATGTTTAAAATTGATTTACACTTTTAATAAAACAACTTCTACATTAAAGTAAACAGTGTATATCTTTTTTCTTTTATATCATCATTTATTTATTGCAGCCTAGCTTTCTAGACAAAAAAAAATCTAGAGCCATTCATTCATTTTATTTCTTTTATCAAATTATTGTGCTCCCTGACCTCAAATATTTGACATGCAACAAATTCCTCCTTCATTTCTATTGATGATCTGATGATGTATGTTGCTTTCTCTCATCTAGATAACATTTGATCACTGATGATGCAGTGATCTTTTCAAATTAATACAGTAAATTGGAGGGAATTTTCTGATGAAATTTGGCCCAAACCAATGTTCCCTTTAATAAACTGGTTGACTTTTATTGTCAGTGACACCATTTGACATAAGCCAACCCTTTCCATCTACTGTATAAAGTCAACATCGCATTTATGAATTGAAAATAGATATTTAAACCTTATTTAACTATGCATGGTGCAAATTTTAAGCCGGTGCATCAAACATGTTTTACATATTTACACTGTGAAACTTACGTAAGAGGGACCTCCAAATTTCATTTATACCAACAAGGTTTTATTTTTGCTTTCAAGGCCCTTTGCACGTAATTAAGACATCGTGAATTCAAAAGGATCCAATAATGTGAAAATTGTACCTCGTGAAATATACCCGCTATACAGTATCATTTTGAGAAGGTGTGTTTTTTCTTCTTTATTAAAGGCATTAATGCCTGGTTCATGCTTCAGCTTATAACAGCTGGTGTTCCTCAAGGATCTGTTCTTAGGTCTCTCCTCATTATACTTTACATCAATGGTCTTCCATTACATATCAAACGATCAGAAGCTGACATGCTTGCTGATGATACAACACTTTATGCTTGTGGAAAAAACTCCCAGGTTGTCCAATTGATGTTGCAAGATTCCTTGAACGCAGTTTCTGAATGGTGCAATTACAACTCAATGGTTTGAAACAGCTCAAAACTAAAGTCAATGACTGCCCATGTACCCATCACCCTTCAAAATGACAATTTATGGTTTTCTGCAACAGAAAGTACATATTGAAGACCATTTAAACTTCAACACACATTCCTGTAAATTCTAAAAAAATGTAACTCTTCTCTTCAAATCGGTATAATCGCAGTAGATTGCGGTTTTTAGCAAACATCTTTTCTGCAATTAGCGTTGACGAATATCAAAACAAGGTGACGATGGCGTCTAACCCTGACCGGCTCATCGTTGAAAGTAACTTATAACTTTATTACGATTAAAGGTATATATTTTGATTGTTCTGTGTGACAGAGACATAATAAGACCCAATCGAAACCATACTCTGACCAATTGATGTGTTTAATAGGAGATTCCCGAAGGTGTCCGATTAAGACGTTTCAAACCTGTTCCTTTTCTCTTATGAATTGGTGAACATCAAACTTTATTGATAAAATACAATTTTTCTGTGTTTAGGGGTTGTCCCTAGAATCTAAGAATATATTAAAAACTAGCCAAGTAGAACTGGTTTTTTTTAAATGTTTGGCATAAATGGGTTCTTCATAAATATAACAAGTTTTATATACCTTTACAAATTTATGAATTGTGAAACGCCTTAAAAGAACTAAAAACAAAATATTTAAACTCTACAAGCCATTGTGATTTCTAATCTACCATAACTGTCGATTGATAAAGTAGTGCTAATGATGGAACTGCCCCGTTTGACAGAATACCAAGGACTATATTTCACTCAGTTTCACCTAGTTAAACATAATAAACATAGTTTACCTGAGGACTAACTTATGTTTATAACTATTCTCATTTAACTTTGAACAGACTGTATTTTATCTACCATAGGTGGTTTTGGTAGTAGTTATTTTTATAAAATAAAAGTTTTCATGTTTTGGGATATAATTTTCATAAATCGTATCATTTTTTTACCTTTAAATTCAAAATCAGGCTAAATCATAGCCTATTTGCCCTTTTAATAACTTGAAATGTGATTTTGCTCTTTGAGATATTGATATAAATTTTACATGATCGCAACCTCATAATGGCAAAAAGTTTGCACTAAGTTGTTTTAGAATCCCAATATATCAAACTAACAGTAACAGTCAGAAAAGCTAAAATATGACCTTTGACCTTCCTATATTAGAACATGGGGTGGTGTTTGACACTCCCACTCATTGAGGTTAACATTCAGACATTCTTTGCTGCATTATTTACATTGTGTAGTTGAAATAAAGTGATACTGGCACTTATTGGAGTTACAGTTTACATTGTGTAGTTGAAATAAAGTGATACTGGCACTTATTGGAGTTACAGCTGGATAAGGTGCCTCACAAAAACCACAGTAGCATTGGGCATTCAAATTATATTCAATCTTAAAGATGGCAAGCAATATGTAATATGTCATGTCCAGGTTTACCTGAACTCTACCTTCACTTCTGTGAATGGAGAATCATGACAAATCAATGTTTTTCCATTGTTGCCCAACGGAGTGATGATATTTGTATGTGCACAGTAAATCCAATTTACACAATGACTATTCCATGTGTCTTACACATTCAACTTGAAGGTCATGTACATGCAGGCTGTCCTCATGTAGCTGATGGTTTGCAGCTTGGCCAAATGGATTGGGTGTTGTTTGCATGGGCTGCCATGATGGACGTTGCCATGACGGCTGAGACAATTTTGATGCAAGAATGCATTGACGTTGTGCTAAAGTATTTTTCTTATTTTCTCTTTCCGGGTTCCAAGATACGATGGTACCAACAGACGAGGATGGCTGATGTTCAGTTTCAAGTATCCAGTCATATATGGCTTAACCCAAGGTAAATGATGATCACATGACCTGGACCTACCTTGGTAAGTTGGTAGTTTATAGTCGTACAACTAAAGCAGGCCATGGTTGACCATGTTTTGTTAAATGGCACTACAGAATTTGTTGGTGGCTGACCATTGGGTTTTTTTATTTTGTCAATTTTAATTAGTACATTTAATTTTATTACAATAATGGTACTGTAAACCAAGAAATTATTTCGCGCCATTTTATTTTGCGGGTTCTTAAGTGATAGAAATTCGTGAAAATAAATAGCTGTGAAAGTTTTCAAAACATTAATAAGGACATGGCTGGAGGCTTAAAACCGTGAAAGTTTGTAGTCGGGAATATACATTGCTATCAGCAAATCGTGAAAGTTAGTATTTGTGGAAATTAATTGGTTTACAGTATATATTCCCTATTTTTGTTTCTAAGTGTTGTACATGAGTTCTTTAAAAATAATGTATTTTTTGTTGGAAAATAACAGTGTTAATAACAAACTATTGTCAACCATGGTCTCACATGAATGAACTTAAGCATCATCTAGTGGTCCCCTACCAAGATTGCTCAAACTTTGCCCCTGTGTTCAAAATTGGCCATGCCCCGGGGTCACCAGTTTAACATAGACTTATATAAGGAAAATATATATAAATCTTCTTGTCTAAAACTACACTGCCTAGAGTTTTGATAATTGGTATGTAGCATCATCTACTGGTTTTCTACCAAGATTGTTCAAATTATTCCTTTGGGTGAAAACTTCGCAGTGCTTCCTTTATAATCAGGCCCGGTGATTATGAACATTGGAGTACATACTTCATGCTCCAACTCATACTCTGTACTCCAACTGGAGTGTTTCTTAGTTACAAAAACTGCTGTAACTTTCTTTATTAATGAATGGAAACATGTAAAATGTTCATTTTCTTAGTTAGACCATTTGCTACAAGTTGGTGTTGGTTTTGAAGCAAAATTCTTAAATAAGCTGTTTTTCATGTTTGAGTTTGTAGTTTGGAGTTGGAGTATGAGAATGAGAAATGTTTGAGCGATATAGGGCCATCATCGCCCTCTGTTTGCTGCTTCTTAGGCAACTTTGCTTGTAACTTCAGTTACCCGTGTGGTTCTCGGGTTGTAGAATCGGACCACTGTTTTCTCCCTTGCAGGTCGTAAGAGGCGACTATAAGGGAGAGCATGTATTGGGTAAATACGCCCAATGCTCCTAGGATGTCTCCTACAGTGTATGTAATGAGCGCTTAGGGTGTTCCCATGGGAATGTTTCTTACAGAGGATATATCATGCATGTTGAGTCAACATGGTATGCCATCTATCACAAAGGAAGCACAAAGATTGATTCTATTGCTCGATCTTGTACAGGAGGTGCAACATACGAGTTTGTCCACATGGGTGTTCCTCTGTATGAGTTGTGGCCTACAGAATGAGCCTATAATTGGTGTCTTTAACATGGGATGTAGCTAACAGGGTGTGTCTAAAAAGTAGATCTCATACAGGGGTGAGACCTACCTTCCAGACAACATCCCTGTATGCTCCATTTTATGTTAAAGACACCCATTGTAGGTTCATTCTGTAGGTCACATCTCATACAGAGGAACACCCATGTGGACCAAACTCGTATGTTGCACCTCCTGTACAAGATCGAGCAATAGAAGCAATCTTTGTGCTTCCTTTGTGATAGTTGTCATACCATGTTGACTCAACGTACATGCTTTATCCTCTGTAAGAAACATTCCCATGGGAACACCCTAAGTGGTTATTACACATACTGTAGGAGACATCCTGGGAGCATAGGGACTATTTACCCAATACAATCACAGGTACAGGGGACAAACAAGTCCCCCACAACCCGAACACAGAGTGTGACTCTTACAGTTGGCGTATGGAGCACAATGTGATTTTTCCACACCTGTGTCTTACGTAGGATGTGCACATGTGATGTCTCTATCACAGATGTATTACACAGGTTTAATCAATGGGTGTATCTCTTACAGGGGTGTATCGTACCAGCTGCATCCACAGGATGTTTCTCTGGATGAGGTTTAGCGTATTGGATTAATCTTCAGTGTGTGGGTCTCTAACATGGTATGTAACTACAAGGTTTGTCTAAAAGGTAGATCTCAAACAGGGGTGAGACCTACCTTGCTGACACATTGTGTATGCTCCATTTCATGTTAAAGACCCCGATTGTAGGTTCCGCCATATGTTAAGTCTCATCCAGAGAGACATCTCATGGATTAAGCTGTTTTGTTACATCTTCTGTGCAAGATAACATGCTATAGATTCAATCTTCCTGCTACTTTTGTGATAGAGACATCACATGTGCACCTCTTACATATGACACACCTGTGCAAAAATCACATTCTGCTCCATACTCCCACTGGGAGTTCCAATCTGCACTCGGGTTGTGGGTGGCTTGTTTGTCCTCATACACCTGTCTGTGGGGAATGTAATTCTTTTGATTTTGGCAGTTTAAGTTAGTATATTAATGAATGTAAGTTTGGTATAATTTGGGGTAATGTAATTGTCTAAATTCGCACTTATTGCGCTAAGTAAAAAGGGCTTAAAATTATAACTAAATTTTAAATAATTTAAGTGCATGTCTGTGGATCTAAATTCTGCCCTGAGATCTTGCAATCCATAAACTTCACCCTGCACCAGTCGGTTTGTCTGAGCCGGTTGGTGTTTAGACTCTTCACAGAGTCAATGGCAAGGTTGGTGGAGTGTCACCGTCTAGTGTAAGGCCCTGACCCTCAATGGCCGCTATCAGCATAGATCGGATATGTAAGTCAGCCATGCGTATCAAATGTGTGCCATCATCATGCTTCAGACCTCTTTTTTGTGTGCTTAATGGTCTTTGGATGCGACTTGTGTGGTAAGCTGCGTGTTGTTTGCTGGTCACCTTCATTCAGCCTCCACCACTGGCTAGCTCAGGCTAAAAGGAAGCGTAAGCGTTCTCTGCCAGTACATAGCCTCTCCTTAGACAAGCTCCATGCAGTGCCTTCCCGTGGCAGCACATGTCAATTGAGCCCTTTCTGGCCTCAAGCTGAACTGCAGGAGACTCGGAGGTGGTCTGCCCCCAGACATGCGGTATGCTAGGCCCACTGTAGAGTGGACATGCCCTGATGCCCATGAACAGACCTCCAGCTATGGGTAAATAGCTTTACTGCCTTGCGGATAACCAGGGATGATTGAAGGCTAAGGGAAACAACCCTGACAGAAATATTGTTTAAGATGTAAACAAATGCATAATATGTACCTTATGGAAAAAATCATCTGCAGATGGAAACTGTCTATTTGATGCCATATTAATGTATATAATAATTTATACCTAATAAATATCAATCCATGCATCAAATCTTCGGCAAAGTACATGCATGAGCTTCAAAAACTTCAAATAGAGAAGGTCATGAGCTTAAAATGTAAAACATAGGATATTTAATAATTATAATATGTGCGAAGAACCAGTATGTGAGAAAAGCGGAATGCTGTTCAAACCAAACAAATAGTTTGGTCCCAAAATTTGAGGTCATATAATATAGTCATGATTAAGTGGTTACAGTGGAACATGGTTACAAATAATAATTAACTTTTAAAGAAATTATTAAATCTTCACTGTGAATCATTGTATACAAATTCACCAAAACATGCCACGGATTCTTATATATATTTTGGGGTCTTGTGGCTATAACTACTTAAGTATTATTGCCATTAAATATTTAAACTCAATTTTGTGATACATACTTTTTTCGTGCTGGACCGTATACTGTTACCATGGGTTACCAAAGCATCCAATTATCGAATACGACGTATGCTAATGTAACATAAATTCGTCAAATAAACGTGGTATTGTTGTAGAAAAGCCATACAAAATTTCATAACTGTATCGTTATGGTGGAGTAAATAAATAAAAACAATACACACTATTCTGGGACAACCCTCGTATATATATGTTCTCCATGTGCAAAAAACTACTTTAAAGTATGTAAAAACAAAATAAAGTTAATTTTTTGATCTTGTTATCATTTTTTTTTAATTGCTACGTTGACCTCAGTAATAGATACAATGGATTTATTGTACTATATTTAATTTGCTCTAATTATTTGAAACCGCTAATCATTATACATTGAATGTTTCAGTAACTGCCATCGTTTCTGTTAAAAACAAATCGTCCAAATGTCTTCATTTGAATGTGTACTTAAAATATAAAAATTGGCCAGAAGAAACCAAAGCCATCCGACTATGAAAACTTCCTCCCTGCACCAGATTCACGAATAGCTATTAACGAACAATTGACACCAAACTCTGAATCAAATGATGTATCACCGACTAGCGAAATACTAACCAACTGTACCAACCCCAAAATCGCCTGAAAAATTAGACAATGACATTAAGAGACAATCAACGACTACCGACCCCAATTAAATAAGTGAATTAAAAATGAACATGAACCTGATTATAACTTTTCTCCAGAAACATTAAATATTGAAATTCCACATTTAACGTCACCAATAAAATATTGACTGCAATACAGAAAGAAGTGACATGTCACAAAATCAAGTTCCGTGGCTTTCAGAATTAAATTTAAATGATAAGGAAAGCATAGAATCAGATAAATGGTTAACTGATGAACATATGTATGCCGTCAACAAAATGTTATCAAAACAATTCAAAAATATAAACGGGCTGCAAGACACTACTTTAATACCTTTTTTTCGATGACAAAACTAAAACATGGAACACATCTACTAAATTCAGACGTCAAGCTTCGCCTTGCGCACAAATTCATTTTGATGGCAACGCCCATTTGACTACAAGTATCAAATCGGAAAAAGACGACTCCGTATTTTATTTAAATTCATTAGGTTCTAAATCCAAAAATTAAAAAAAAAACATTCAAATTCAATTATCATAAATTTACACCAGCAAAAATGCAAAAAACTTCAAATAAAAATCCCCAGAATTCAGCAACAGGGCTTCTAGATACGATACCGGAAGGTACTGGTATATACCGGGTTTTAGTACGCGCCTGTTCATCAACAGGTGTGCTATCCATCCATTGGTTATCAGAAACTGGCGAAAGATTCTCGGTAGTCTCCGGATAGCGACGGAGATGCTGTTAAACGCCGTATTTGTAAACAAACTGGGCTCGTTATGCCAATCTTCCAGGAAAGATTATTTCACATATGTGACAGTAAGCGCATGTTTAAATAGCTTGATGTGTTAATGATGTATCAGTCTTCAAATCAGTAACAAAGATTTGTGTTTTCTATCTATAGAAAATACGTAGTTCCGGAACCTTATTGTGGCTTTAAAGCAACAGCATACACATTTTTTTGGATATGATAAACTGATAAAAAATCGTAATGAATGAGTTCAATTTAATATCTTACTTTGAATATATCTATCCTTATTCTGAGCAAAGTAAGGCATTATTTGAGCAGTTTGACAAGGTATGCTTATATTATAAGTCCACTAATTAGCAAGTTCTAAGCACGAGTCGTTGAATCATTAAAAAATTTCAGTAAGTAACGATGGCAATTGTGACATGGTTGACGAAGGCCCCACTTATTTCATCCTCTGCCTAAAATTTCGCTTTATAGTTGCAGCTACAATTTTGCACAAAAAAAACATTTACAAAAGTTAATAATCTTGAGAAGTCAACGAAGTTTAGGGGTATAATTATTGGTTAGGTCAGTAAATATTCACTGATGAATGCCCGGTGCGCAACTACTTTTAAGATTGTTTGCACAAATCAAATTCACACTGTGGTCCTTGTGTAGAGGTTGTACTCAAAGGTCACTTTATGGAGATGGTACTGTGTGGTTAATATACAGAGGCTGTATGGTAAGGTCACACTATGTGGTCCTTGTGTAGAGGTTGTACTCAAAGGTCACTTTATGGAGGTGGTACTGTGTGGTTAATATACAGAGGTTGTATGGTAAGGTCATACTATGTGGTCCTTGTGTAGAGGTTGTACTCAAAGGTCACTTTATGGAGATGGTACTGTGTGGTTAATATACAGAGGTTGTATGGTAAGGTCACACTATGTGGTCCTTGTGTAGAGGTTGTACTCAAAGGTCACTTTATGGAGGTGGTACTGTGTGGTTAATATACAGAGGTTGTATGGTAAGGTCACACTATGTGGTCCTTGTGTAGAGGTTGTACTCAAAAGTCACTTTATGGAGGTCGTACTGTGTGGTTAATATACAGAGGTTTCATGGTAAGGTCAGACTATGTGGTCCTTGTGTAGAGTTTGTATTCAAAGGTCACTTTATGGAGGTGTTACTGTGTGGTTAATATACAGAGGTTGTATGGTAAGGTCATGGTTAAGAGGTTGGACTGCATGGTCACTCTGTAGAGGTTGTACTGAGAAGTCACTATCAAGAGGTTTTATTATGTGGTCACTTTATTTTTACTACATAGAGGTTATACTGTGTGGTCACTATGTAGAGGTTGTTGTGTAAGGTCACTATATTGTTGGACGGCATTGTCACTCTATAGAAGTTGTAATGAGTAGTCGGTATATAGGGGTTATACTGTGTGGTCACAATGTAGAGGTTATATAATATGGTCATAATTAAGAGGTTGTATTGTACAGTCGATACAGAGTGACTGTACGAAGGGTCACTATTGAGGTCATACTGTGCAGTCATTCTGAAGAGGTTGAACTTTAACTTCACTGTATAGAGGCTGTACTGTGTGGTCAGTATGTAGAGGTTATATAATAAGATCATTAATAAGACATTGTATTTGGTCGATACATAGTGGCTGTACAGCATGGTCGATACATAGTGGCTGTACAGCATGGTCGATACATAGTGGCTGTAAAGCATGGTCGATACATAGTGGCTGTACAGCATGGTCGATACATAGTGACTGTACAGCATGGTCGATACATAGTGGCTGTACAGCATGGTCGATACATAGTGGCTGTACAGCATGGTCGATACATAGTGACTGTACAGCATGGTCGATACATAGTGACTGTACAGCATGGTCGATACATAGTGGCTGTACAGCATGGTCGATACATAGTGACTGTACAGCATGGTCGATACATAGTGGCTGTACAGCATGGTCGATACATAGTGACTGTACAGCATGGTCGATACATAGTGGCTGTACAGCATGGTCGATACATAGTGGCTGTACAGCATGGTCGATACATAGTGGCTGTACAGCATGGTCGATACATAGTGGCTGTACAGCATGGTCGATACATAGTGGCTGTACAGCATGGTCACTATTGAGGTCGATACATAGTGGCTGTACAGCATGGTCACTATTGAGGTCGATACATAGTGGCTGTACAGCATGGTCGATACATAGTGGCTATACAGCATGGTCGATACATAGTGGCTGTACAGCATGGTCGATACATAGTGACTGTACAGCATGGTCGATACATAGTGACTGTACAGCATGGTCGATACATAGTGGCTGTACAGCATGGTCGATACATAGTGGCTGTACAGCATGGTCGATACATAGTGGCTGTACAGCATGGTCGATACATAGTGGCTGTACAGCATGGTCGATACATAGTGACTGTACAGCATGGTCGATACATAGTGGCTGTACAGCATGGTCGATACATAGTGACTGTACAGCATGGTCGATACATAGTGGCTGTACAGCATGGTCGATACATAGTGGCTGTACAGCATGGTCGATACATAGTGGCTGTACAGCATGGTCGATACATAGTGGCTGTACAGCATGGTCACTATTGAGGTCGATACATAGTGGCTGTACAGCATGGTCACTATTGAGGTCGATACATAGTGGCTGTACAGCATGGTCACTATTGAGGTCGATACATAGTGGCTGTACAGCATGGTCACTATTGAGGTCGATACATAGTGGCTGTACAGCATGGTCACTATTGAGGTCGATACATAGTGGCTGTACAGCATGGTCACTATTGAGGTCGATACATAGTGGCTGTACAGCATGGTCACTATTGAGGTCGATACATAGTGGCTGTACAGCATGGTCACTATTGAGGTCGATACATAGTGGCTGTACAGCATGGTCACTATTGAGGTCGATACATAGTGGCTGTACAGCATGGTCACTATTGAGGTCGATACATAGTGGCTGTACAGCATGGTCACTATTGAGGTCGATACATAGTGGCTGTACAGCATGGTCACTATTGAGGTCGATACATAGTGGCTGTACAGCATGGTCACTATTGAGGTCGATACATAGTGGCTGTACAGCATGGTCACTATTGAGGTCGATACATAGTGGCTGTACAGCATGGTCACTATTGAGGTCGTAATGTGCGGTCATTATGAAGAGGTTGAACTTTAAGGTCACTTGATAGTGGTAATACTGTCTGATTACTATGTAGAGCTTGTAGTGTTATACCATTTTGTAGAGGTTGTACTGTGTGGTCTTTACATAGAAGTTGTATCATGTGGTCACTATAACGAGGTTGTATTTTTGGCTCGCTACAGATTTAAATGAGGATGTGCTGTGATGCCTCTACATAGAGGTTGTACTTCGTGGTCACTATCTAGAGGTTGCACTGTGTGGCAAAACATAGAGAATGTACTGTGAGGTATTGGTGTTGAAGTTGTACTTTATGGTCTCCACAAAGAATGTACTGCATTTTCACTACATTGAGGTTGTACTGTGTGGTCACTATGTAGAGGTTGTTGTGTATAGTCACTTTATGTTGTAGTACTGCATGGTCACTATAAATTTTTCTACAATGGATGAATCTGGTGCATTCTTATCCTATCTGGGAGCCCTAGAATATCTTTTTTGTAATATACATGGCACGCTTTCTTACATAAACAAGTTATTTTCTTTCATTTCATTCACAGGTGGCAGTATCAGTGTTTTGTCCGCAAACGATTAAAAAAATAATAAAAAAATATTTTTAAAAAATCCGTACAGAGCCAATAATTTATACTATAAGGTATAAAGCGTACTATATGTCTATATGTGAAAGATTGTGGAACATTGCATCTCATTGTTTCAACATAAAATACAGGCGCTGAAGAAAAATCGCTATACAAGTCATTCAAATAAACTATAAGATGTTCATTCTGACCGAAAATCTCGTTCAATTGTATCTTATAACTGCGAAACAGCAAAAGAGTGTTACTTTCGTTATTTAACTTCGCTCAAGGTCATTTTATTTAGGCACTGGTTACCCGCTGCGTTCACAGTATCGTAATTATTGTTGGGAACCAAGCCTATGCGATGTTCCACAATCTTTGGACATAGACATATACTACGCTTTATACCTTATAGTGTACATGGAGTTAGATAGACAATCGATATATAATTATACGGTCAATGTAGTGTATTAGCTCAGTGACGGATTTTTTCTTTTTCTTTTCCAAACACTGATACACAACATGGATACTGCCACCTATGATTTCATTCAGGACAAAATAAAGCATGCCTGTTTAAAGTGTATAGAGCTATATTTTAACCGTCATTAAATTTCAAAATGATTACTTGCATCGCTTTAAGTATGATACTAGACTACCTTAATTGCAAATTAAAACTTTGGATGGGTTCCGTGTACTTCCGTGATTCAATCGTCCAAAAATAGACGATTCTTATAGTTTCATAGGGTGTTCTAGAACACTTTTGTATGAAAATGGACAGTTCGCATGTCCAATAAATCACTGAGAGACTTTCGCGGAAAATGATCTAATGGATATGAAAGTATAATTGTTTTTCAGTTTTTGAAACTTTTTAAAAAAATATCTTCCGATATAGCTCCATACACTTTAATAACTGTTTTAATCTTTATTTAAAGTTTGTTTTTTTAAATCTCGACCAACTGAAAGAGGGGCATGGGCCCTTGTGCCCAGTACGTGGATCCGTGTCTGCCACTCTCTAAGATATACAAATACATTTAAAGTCACATTAAGTCATAAACTGCTATTTTTATAAGCTATAACTTGGTAACCTCTCTGCAGAATGATGCAGTTTGAACACTGTAGTTGATTCTCAAATCTGAGAAACACCATAAGATGGAATAAAACATCTGGATGTTTGTTGACAAAATGACAATTTGTAAACAAGAAATGCATGATTAAAAGTCTCTTGCAAAATGAGTATTTTATTCATACAATTTGCTAAATATGATGTTTGGTCTGCTATTTTAACAAATATAGTTAACATTCTACCCCTGGAGTATTGGTCATTTGTTAAGAAACAGCCTAATGGTTCTATGATTGTATGTAATGGATGATCGAAAAAAAGTTGTGGGAGCAATAATGTGACTTTAATGAACACTAGGTTAGACCGGGTCCTCCATTAAAGGTCAATGTCAATACTTGTTACAACCTCATGCTTGACTTCTGATCGTCAGGTCCATGGTTCTTTCTTCGGCCACTTGGTCATTTCTTGGTAGTCTTACATGTATCGGTGCTGTATAGCTTGTTAATTTTGACACAAACCTGCCCTTTTAATTAGTACTAGTGGATATACTGTCTGTATTTATAACCGTTTTATAGCTTGGCTATTTTGACCTGAGTCTGACCTTTATGCAAGAATATATTACAAGGTTCTTGCTTTGAATATATCAATTTCCGCAAGCAAATCGTGCAATATCAGTATAACAAATTTGTGTTTGTATTACATCTCAATCGTCTTCGTGATACTCCCCGATTATGAAAACATACAATAGGTGTTGTAAAAGTGGGTAATATATCGTCTGTTAAATTATGCTAATCAAAAGGTCAGGTTCGTGTCAAATTGGCCAAGCTATAGTATGTTTTCATACACTTGGCATGTTAAAGAACCTAGGTATCTCTTTAGGAGCTAGGTCAGTGCTCCTGGATACCTTTACCCTCTACTTGCTGTCCCTTGAGCAAAAACATAGGACCCCTGAACTTTAATAGGTTTCAATAATTACATACACACTTTCCATAGTGAGTTACAATTTTTTTGTGGCTTACCGGTTATCGAATTGAGGGGACTAAATGATATATATTATATATATTAATACATTCCTGGGTTGACAATATATTAAATGTTTATCTAAGCAAATGTGTCTAATCAAAGACCTAAATTACATAATTTTAGGTCTTTGGACAAATACTAGTCATATCAAAGTGAAGCCCAGTACCTGCAACCTCCAACCTTGATTACGGGATATTGGTGTGATTGCACTTTTCTTATACATTTTCTGACTTTTGTTTTTTACTCAACAGGTTTTAACTGGTGTTTTGGGATGAATAAAAACCAAACCCTAATTATTGCTAATCGAATACTTCGATTTTAAATTTATACACTGTACACTTAACTGATTTAGAAACGCAACATTTTTGGGGGTTGTTATTTCTTGTATAGATTATTAGTATTTAAAATATATTAATTTAACACTTCTATTGACATCATTTTGCATGATTTGCATGTGACGCCAGAACAAATCCACTGAGCGTGACGATTTGACCGTCCAATTGACGACAGACAATACCCAGACCAAAATGCAATCAAATAAGGCTAGTGAAGTGTGTTGCATACGGTGCAACTTTTTTATGATACAGAACATCCTTGTGCAATAGACATAATTTAAACTGATATGTGAAGTTTATTCATGGCAAAGTTGTTTGACTATGGTAATAATAATAATACCGTCTTTGTTTTCAGTGGATCACATAATTGGTGAACCAATTTTCATTATGGTCCACAAGGTCTGTCGACTATATTTAGACTTGCAGTGTTTTTTAAGAAGCAGTTTACACTTATGATTGTAAGCACGTTAACATGATGGCATGGTACGCATGTTTATTGGAAGACACCACTTCCGGTCAACACTTCTTACTACTATACCTATAGCTTGAAGTCAATGGAGCGCAAGATTTAGAAATTTCACTAAAATATACATTCAGTAATATTTTGAAAATATCTTTATTTTTCTGTTTTCTTATCTACCCTGAAATACTGTAAAATCATTTAATTTCGATGGGACAAAATTTTGTGGTTTTGGTATTTCGCATTTCAGGTAATAAATACAAGGGTCAAAACTATCGTTCGATGGGATTTAGTTTTCGTGGTAAAAGGTGAACCACGAAACCCTAGGACACAGTGCAGCATAACATTTTTACTGGTGAAGCTAAATTTGAAGGGAGCCTCAAATGGCCGTCAAGAAGTGAATCATCAACCAGAAACTGTGTTTAGGGAGCTACAGGTAATCCTTATAGGGCATTTGGGTGTTGTTCTACAAACAGATTGCAACTTATAGATATATTAACAATTTTGTGACTTACTTTTTTCGGTCACTACATTTCCTGGTTCAGTTCAGTGACTTTCCAAATACGTTACTTCATGTTTGGAAAAATATGTTGCAAAATTTCAATAAAATTGAAGCACTGCAACTGACTTAAATCTTTCAAAAACTCACTATTAGTATTGAATTTTTAAATCGGTTAAGTGTCATGATTATGTACTTTAAGTGACTCACAAATATACTTTATGTTTCACCTCAGTGAGATGCCAATTTGAATTGAAGGATTTGTCGATACTTTATTTTCTTTAAAATTATTAGATATCTAATCATAAGACAAATGAGTTTAATTACAAAACTGCAAGACTGTGTAATTCTGATTTTTGTGTCGCCTGAAAAGGCGACATATAGGTATTACTTTGGCGGCGGCGGCGGCTGCGGCTGCGGCGGCGTCACAAATTGCTTGTCCGGGCTGTATCTCACTCATGTATTGATACTTTTTTGAATAACTTGGCATAATTGTTAAACACCATGAGGTGGTGTGCAGTGCGCAAGATCCAGGTCTCTAGCTCAAAGGTCAAGGTCACACTTAGAGGTCAAACATAAAAAATGACCATTATAGACCTTGTCCGGGCTGTATCTCACTCATAGATTTACACATTTTTAAATAACTTGGCAAATGTGTTAAACACCATGAGGCAGTGTGCAGTGCGTTAGATACAGGTCTCTAGCTCAAAGGTCAAGGTCACACTCAGAGGTCAAACTTCAAAAATGACCATTATAGACCTTGTCCGGGCTGTATCTCACTCATGCATTGACCAACCTTTCTTACATTTGGCATCAATGTTTACCTTAATGAGACAGAGGTTCATGACAGACCCCGAGGTTCATATCTCAAAGGTCAAGTTCACAGTTGAAGGTCAAATTGAAGCTTGTCCAGACCATAACTTTGTCGTGCATTGACCAATATGTCTTACATTTGGCATGAATGTTCACCTCCATATGCTGGAGTGTCATGCTCAACCCTCAGGTTCCTATATCAAAGGTCAAGGTCACAGATCAAATTTCTAAAGAAGCTTTTCTGGACTATAATTTTGTCATGCATTGACCAATCTTGCTTGAAATTGCCATGAATGTCATCCTCTATTAATCGGAGTGTCATGAGCAACCCCTGGTTCTTTTCTCCAAAATTTTAATGTGTGACGTCACCATCCTTTTGGCGCGAAACAGTAGCGCCAACGACTTAAATTTGTTATTGCTGACGTTGTATTGACCCAGTACCTATGATAATATGATTAAAAGAATGCGCCACCCGTTGTCTTTAAGATCTACATCTCCAAAGACAACTCATGACGGATCCTACATTATTGCAGTTAAAGTAAGGTTTAGTAACTAACAACATCAATTCTCATATTTCATGAAGTCAGGCGACACATGCGACTCGCGGAGCTTTTATTTTATTATTCTGTAATATTTTCTGTTCCAAGGGAGACAACTACTACAACTTTACTAACTTTCTTGAGGAGTTCTCCCCCTTATTTTGATTTTGTTTTTCCATTATTCATGATTTTATAAACTTATATATGACTGATTTTATAGTGTCTGCAAGTGAATTGAATCCTTTGTATATCTTTAGGTATATCCCTACCTAGAATAAGAAGTACACGAAAATTGGAACTTGTCATGTTGACCAAACTGAAGTTGAAACCGCTTGTTTTATACCATGGGTATTTAGCAGAATATTTTCAGGTAGTTTTTTCTTGTTTTCTCAAAATGTTGATTTTATACTTACGACCTTCTTATTCTAAGCCAGTGGTATACATGTATGTTTATAACTGTGTTTATCTAGAGTATCACATGGGAGATAAGAACATTGCTTATTGGATGATTCAACTTGTAACTTAATTTTTAACTTATAGTCACTGCGTTCCCTTGCACTAATTTGTTTATAATCCCAATATATGATCTGTAACCTGTACATGGTGCAAATTTCAACAAGATCATATTTGGAATCAGCAAAATTGTCCTAATAAACAGATTTACTAAATAGTTATTATGCCCATTGCAAAAAAATGAAAAAGTGGTCCAAAAAATTGAAAATCCCTGGTTTTTGATTGGACATAGACGTAGGGTAAACTATAAATACTGAGAATCAGAGATAGAGTGATTTGTCTAAGTGCACAGTTATAAGTGCCTCAAAGTGTATAATGCCAACTAAAAAGTTATTATCTATTTTACTTTTAGATGGATATATTGTGTTCATTGGGTGACATCTGTTAAACGTATTGGGGAAATTCCAATTGATCATCTTTCTGATTTCATTTGATATCACCATCACTTATTCTACAATACAAACGCTCAGTGCCTCAAAGTACGGTATACATGTATTATACTAATATATAGAGGATCTTGCATGAGTCCTCATTACATATGAGTTTTATTAAACAAGTGGACAAAATAATATAACATGAGGCATTGCCGAGTGTCATATTGCAGTGTGGTAAATCACATGATCAATTGATTTAAAAAGAATAACGTTTGCACTCAAAACATTGGCGATTTCGTCTGCTAACGGTGAGTTTGTTCTTGATTATATGTAGCTATCGTGCACTTTATATGACTATATTATTCAGCCTAAAGTACCTCCTGTATATGTAGGAATACTAGACAATTGCCAATTTTGCTCTATATTTAGCTTTTGTTAACTGATGCTCAATCAATGTATTACACTCGGTTGAAAACTTCATTTGGTCGAGCATCAATTAAAAACAGCTAAAGATCGAGCGAAATCGGTACTTGTCGGGTATTCTTACATATACGGGAGATACTTTAGGCTATATAATATAACCATATTAAATGTACAAGTGTATAATCAAGAAAAATCTCACAGTTAGCAGACGAAATTGCAACAGTTTTGAGTACCAACGTTATTCATTTGATCATGTGATTCCCCACACTGTAATGTATTGTTGACAAGTTCAGGGTTCCCACAACTATTCTAAAACAAAATTCCCTGACTTACCTCTGACCAGACAGTAGTTTTCCCTGACTTTTTCGAGCGCTCTGATTTTTTTGTTAGAGCAAAATAGCGCAATAGTAACAGTGAAAAGGAGGTTATATTTGCTTTATATGGAACCAAAACATTTCAGGCAGCAGTTTTTAGAGTTGTTGATTGACTTAAAGTAGTTGTTATTTAAAGTTATCCCGAGCGAGCTTAGCAAGCTAGGATTTTTTTCAGTTTTGGGTATTTTCTTCATTGGAAATGACTCTTATCGACATGTTAAATGAAAATTCCCTGACTTTTGCTGAATTTCCAAATTCCCTGCTTTTTGAAAAAAAAATTTTTTCCCGGACCGTTGGAACCCTGAAGTTTAATAAAATTTGTATGTAATGAGCACAAAAAATTGTGTAAGATTCTATTGATCTATTAACCTTAGAGAATTCTCATTATCATTGAAAAAGGATGATATATGCTACATAAGTTTCATTCAAATTTTAGCATGACAATGCACGCAACGTCATGGGGACGTTTGTATTTCAAGGTAGATTCAAGGTAGATGGTAGATTCAAGGTAGGTGGTAGATTCAAGGTAGATGGTAGATTCAAGGTAGATGGTAGATTCAAGGTTGATGGTAGAATCTAGGGCTGTAACGGTATACCGCGGTATACGAAATACCGCGGACTTCAGTCCCACACGGTTTACGATACAAGACTTCTAAATTTCGGTACGGTTCGGTATAAGCTTTTTAATGAGCAAAATAATATACAGACAACGACAAAGCCTGACAGCCTTCTGATTATGTATAATTACCATGTATTACTCATTGTAATTGTATTGAGATATGCTTCATATTGTCTTAATTCACTTAAAATAGTTGATAGACACATAATATTTGCTGTTATAGAAACATCAAATTCATTATATTGAAGTATTTAAGCTGCTATTAGAAAATATTGTATCATACCGAAAAAACCCTAACCGTTACAAAAATTCATGGTACGTATCATATCGTGAGGTGAGCGTACCGTTACACCCCTAGTAGATTCAAGGCATTAATTGGCGTCAAGCTCATATAGATATTTATGTTATGGTCTGGGAGTGACATGTCAAACCAAAATCCACATAGTATTATACACTATAATGGAAGGGGGGTAACTCATGACATTTGTTTGTGTATCATGTGGTGGTGATAGTGTGCACTATAATTGTACAGTTTTATGTATTATATAGATCAGTGTGTAGAATCACGTGATCAAATAAATGCAGTTTTACTCTCAAAACTATTTCGATTTCGTCTGCTAACTGTGAGTTTTTTCTTGATTATAACGATCGTGAATTTAATATGATTATATTTTATAGCCTAAAGTACATTCCGTATATGTAAGAATATCCGGCAAGTACCAAGTTCGCTCTTTCTTTAGCTGTTTTTAATTGATGCTCGACCAAATTATAACACTTGGTTGGAAACTGCATTTGTTGATTGGTAGTGCACCAGGGTATATTTGTACACATCATTGAGACAAGATCCCTGTTGATTGGTAGTGCACCAGGGTATATTTGTACACATCATTGAGACAAGATCCCTGTTGATTGGTAGTGCACCAGGGTATATTTGTACACATCATTGAGACAAGATCCCCTCATTGTTACACCATCATATCAACAATGTACTCATTAAACAAGAGCTGTCACAGAGGGGTGATGCTCCCAATGGGGTGTTAATGTCACCCAAAAAAAATGCTCAAACAAGAAATGTACACATGGGAATAATTAAAGCATTTCACCCTAACCCAACGCGACTTTTCAAATCCTTATGTATGACAGCCGTCTTGTGTAAAACAGCCAGTAATACTGTTTCCAGTTTTGCGATGGACAAGCATTAATTTGTATGAAACGGGGAAAAAATTAGAGTATGGTACAGTTATGGTTCTTTGACACTGCACTTCACGTTATACTGTATGAGTTATGGCCCGGACAAGAATTAAGCATGAAAAAATACAAAGGGGAATAACTCAAAAATATGCAATGAAGAGTCATGGTTCTTGTACACTGCACTTCCTCTTAATGAGATGTTTTCACATATGATGTATCAAATTGATATGTCTTATACTGTTCAAATTATGGCCCGGACAAAAGTGTGGAGGACGGACGGATGGACGGACAAGGCGGCGACTATATGCTCACCCGTCAGGGAGCAAAATAAATAAACATAAGATAACACCAGAAGGATAAACTAAAGCACCTTGCTCATATAAAATACAGTCTGAGTCATAGATAATATGTAAAAGTAGCCAAAACAAGTTGTTGTTGGCATCATTCGTTCTAAATAATTGGTACAGTTCAATTTCTTTATCTATCAAGATTAACTTGTAGTGCAACTGATCATTGTTTCAGATATCACAAATCAATTTTATTAAGATTGTCCAGGTGCGTAGCTGCCTAAAAGCAAGTATGACACTTGAGTTCATTTGATTCTGACAAATGAAATACATCAGAATGGCGTCCAGAATGCATCATACTGTTTTCGAAACTTTGGACGAGGTGGCACATGTATGAATCAAGATGATTAAATGGCCTAGATCTGTTTGCTTAGTAGTGGTCAGTAAAATACTAAGAAGGTCATGCAGAACTTTGTGAAAGTGATATACAGTCATCATCACTGATAAATGGCTTCTTTTGTTTTTCGTCCATCACCTGGTATGAGAAAATGTTTGTTGGGAGAAAGTTAGTTCAGTTTAACAAATATTCATTTTCAAAAATCAGAGATAGGCTTAGTTTAGAAAATTGTATCTTAGGGCATTTTGTAGTTTTCTGCAATGCTGTTTGATTATCAATTCCAGGAAAACTGGTAGGTTTGGTCAACTGTGATTTCCTTGGTACATGTAGTCATATGCATGCAGTTTCAATTTTAAAGAGATAAGACAATGATATATTTTACATCCCTTTAATAATAACTCAATTATACAAATGTTCATATTGAGATAGATTTTTGTCAATAAAGGTAGCAAACATTTTACTATCATTTGATACATTGTATTTATAGTTTGGCTATTTTGACCTGAACCTGACCTTTATGCAAGAATATATAACAAGGTTCTTGCTTTGAATATATCAAATTCCCCAAGCAAATCCTACAATATAGGTATTTAAGATTTGTGCTTGTATTACATCTCGAGCTTCATCATGATACTCCCCGATTATGAAAACATACAATTGGTGTTATGAACTTAGACAATATATCGACTGTTAAATTATGGTAATCAATAGGTCAGGCTCGTGTCAAACTAGCCAAGCTATACATACAATAGTCTGGAGTTCCCTCCCCTTGATACTACGCTATCTGGGTCAGGTAGACGCCATTTTATGGCGGCTGCCATGGACCATGGACCGTATATAGCTTCCTGGATGGACTAACAAAGTAACAGGATTTTTTAAAATTATTGATCATCCCGTTATCAAAGAACCAGGGCTAGTGAAAATACATGCTGAATGTAAATATGACCTTAAATTGCTTGTGACCAACTTCTTTTCAATATTATTATAAATGTACCAACTTGCATTTGTTTTGGATATGAATGCAGTTAGTGTAATTTCGAACAACATTGTGGTCGCAGTTTGACAGTTGGTTGATGTTCGGTTATTGTTGATTTTTATGCATAAGTTTTGGGGTTATACAGGTCATTTCGTAACCAGGCTTATTCGTAGCTATTTCAGCTATTTCGTAACTGTTCGCAGGGTTACCACTGGGTCCAAAAAATCCTGTTCATGTCTTAAAATAAATTGTAAATGGACATTGTGTGGAGGTTTTGACCTTCTCCTAAGACAATAAGAGTGCTTAAGCAATTTGGTCCTATCCCTGGGTATCTTGCCACTGGCCTGCTGAATTGATAGAATAGTTTGTGTGATACAAGGAATTGAGTAGAAAAGAAACATTGAAAAGTATTAAATCAAATTTCCAGTGCCCCATCAGATTCGAACCAGTGGCTGGCCTTAGGATTGGTATTTTTGAGCACTCACCACTCTGCCAATGTTCCACTCTTTGTGTGTTTGATAAAAGGTTTTTTCCTAAAACAGAGTGACCATATATGTTTTTATGATTTTCTTTTACATAAGTATATATTTTACTTTTAGGAGTGTGGCTGTGTGGCTGTGTGCTGTGTGCTGTGTGCTGTGTGCTGTGTGGATTTAGCATTTGTACTACCTGAAAGTAAGTGTGGACAACATTTGTACTAAAGGAATTTGTTCAATTCACATCAAATAGTGTTTTTGACATATGCACTTCATTTTTTGTCGAGCCCAGCAGTGAGCTCGACATAGTCGCCACAATGGCGGTTGCATGTCTGTACGTTAGTGAGTGAGTGAGTGGGTGAGTGGGTGATTGAGTTAGTGAGTTAGTGAGTTGGTGAGTTAGTGAGTTAGTTATTTCAATTAGCAAGCACAGTGGCTGAGTGAAAGCCATCAGTGGATGTCACATGTTGACTGGACGACTGCTTTGTGGTAAGTACGTAGGCTTATGACCACCTGACCGGTTTCGGTAAATAGTTGGTAAATAGTTATGAACTCATCAGAGGATTTTCCTACTGCTTGAAGTATTATATATTGCAGTACACGAGAAAAAAGCCGTATCTGCTTATGCACATAATACTGTTTTGTTTTATCTTATATACTTCCTTGCGCGGGTAATTGTGCCGGTTTCTGTGTCGGTATTTGTGCCGGTGTCAGTTTCTGTGCCGGTTATTATGCCGGTGCCAGTGATTGTGCCAGTTTTAGTGCCTGTAATCTTAAAGTGCCAGTGTAGTGCCAATGATGCTTTTTGTGCCGGTATTATGGTGCCGGTGTGTGTAAGAAACCCATTCTGGTCGTGTGGTGAATACTCATGGGATCCGTATATCTGTGTGGTAATGGTGCCGGTAAGTTTGTGCCGGTGATGGAGATATATGCCTGTAGTGATGAGAACGTAATGATGTTCTCTGAAAATCGGAAAGGTTAAACTCATTTATATTAATAGAGTTGTATTTGGCAGCGATTTTGCTGCTATACCATTCCTATGTCCCTTTACTTAAACTGTTAAGGTTTCTAATCATTCGTGTTTGAAATGATGGCATATTTCGTTTTTACCAAGGTATGTTTTTGGTTGCTTAGTGCCAATAGGGCGTATTGCTTAATGTTATTATGGTGGCATATATTAGGTACTAACCCTGAGATTTGAAGGTTGAGTTGAGTAGTAATATGATTCAGCAGATTGTCTCCGCATATCACAAATCAGCTGCAAGAAGCATCGTGCTGTTGTTCACGTTATGTTCTTATATGTTACAGCTAGTTGTGTTTTGTTACACGTCGTTGGATATGTATATCGTTGTCATGACTCTCATTTGTAACGAAGGCGTTTCCAAATGATATGAAGACTGCTATATAATAATAATAATAATAATAATGTCTTTATTTTCGGTGGATAACATAATTGGTGAACCGATTTTCATTATGGTCCACAACAATAATACGAATGAACAAGTAGTATACAAAGAAAATATTTACAACAATACATATTTCAAATTACACTATTGCTAGTGTACATATTGACACCTAAATCAGATGTTTAGGTGTATTTCAGTCATTGTATATTATGTAACAACACTTTTGTTGTCATAAAGTAAAATCATATCTAAAATGTATATGTAATAACAGATTTGTTATTATATGATGTATCGACAGTTACTATAAAGCACCAGTAAATTTCCACTTGAAATAGTTGCTTTTAAATGAGGAAAGTGTTCTAGCCGTTTGCACTGATTTTGGAAGGTAATTCCATAGTTTTGCACCCGAGTAGTAGAAGGATTTCCTTGTGAATTCAATTCTTGGCTTCGGAACATGAAGTATATTTTGTACTGATGATCTTAAGTTGATATTATGTCTGTCGGACGAGTATTGAAATGTGTTCCCCATGTACATTGAATGCTTTGTACACTAATATGGACTTTTTGTATTCCACTCTATCATTGAATTTTAGCCATCCATCTAAGAAGAGTTCCTGTGGTGGTGCTAAATAGTCTCAATTAAGAATTACTCTTGCAGCTCTTTTCTGAAACTTATGTATTTTGTCTCACGGTGGGGAATCACGTGGTTTCGATGGTAGGAGCCACCACAAAAATGGCGGCCAAATATACTGAGTACATCTAGAAACGCAACACTGGGGTTACTGTCAACTATTTTTCAACCTTTTAATGATTGACAACCAAACTGCATTTACTTGATTATATTGTATTTCATGAACAATGCAACTGTAACATTGTTTTTATAAAGTGCTTTCGATGCGATTGAACAGAGCTTGTGTGTATAGTGCGGCTAAAAAGTAACGAAACACAAATTGGAAAAATCCTATTTTTTCAGAATCGTTGTTCTAAGTGAAAAATTCAATTATTGATTAATTATTGATTGATTACACATCCATGACGTCCAACAAGTTGTTTAGCAGTGTATCAATTAGTTGTGAACTTTGCCTAGAGATGGTACATGCAAAGTTATTGTTCCTGTCGGAGACTTATTTCACATGGATGACCTAGACATGGGTGGATGTAAACGGTGCCAAAGTGCTAGTAAAGTGTCTCCAGATGAAACATTGTTGGTTCATGACAATTTAGCGGAAGTGGAACCTCCCATTTGACGTCCCCGTCATAGGCATCCGGATCGCCTGATTTCGCCCATGTTCTGACCATCCTGGCATTTTTATTACGAAGCCTAGAACTTTTCTTTTGTGATTTTCTTTCCATTGACAAACCTTATGAAGGATTCAAAGCAATTTACACCAAAATTGATCATGCGTGAATGGTGCACGTGGAATTCGTGCGTTTTGTGATTTTGTTGACGCACGGGAGTTACGTTACCCGATCGATAAAATTTGGACAATAGCCAAGTTTCTACGCCATTATACAATAGCATTACACAAAAATAAAAAATGTATGAACGATGGAAGTATGAAAAATTCAATGATGAAAACGTTGCGTTTCTAGATGTACTGAGCATAGCATCGACTTAACCCATATTTTGAGGTAAATATATAACATCGAGACTCGTTTATTTATGGACACCCCGGCCAGCACGCAGTGTCTAGGATGTCAGTACTACAGTTACCCCATATAGAGCAACAGTAGTCAAGATGTGGTAGTTTGTACTCATTGAAGATTAGTTTTCTGGATGGAATTGAAAGAAATTGCTTTATCCTTAATAACAGATAAAGATAGGAGTTGCGTTTCTTTAATACCATATTGACTTGTTGTTTCCAGTTTAGATTTTGGTCAATGTGCGTATGTAAGTACTAACAAGCTGTATCTCCCTTATGCATTGACACTTTTTTAAATAACTTGGCATAATTGTTAAACACCATGAGGCGGTGTGCAGTGCGCAAGATACAGGTCTCTAGCTTGAAGGTCAAGGTCACACTTAGAGGTCAAACATCAAAAATGGCCATTATAGACCTTGTCCGGGCTGTATCTCACTCATGCATTGACACATTTTTAAATAACTTGGCAAATTTGTTAAACACCATGAGGCGGTGTGCAGTGTGCAAGATACAGGTCTATAGCTCAAAGGTCAAGGTCACAATCAGAGGTCAAACTTCAAAAATTACCATTATAGACCTTGTCATGAGCAACCCCTGGTTCTTTTCTCAAAGGTCAATGTCACAGTTAGAGGTCAAAGGTCAAATTGAAGTTTGTAGGGCTAATTTGTTCTTTATGCATGTTGGCAGTAGATGTAACTAAGCACATTTAAGTCAGTGCATTTTATTTCAATGTGCGCTAAGGCTCGACATAATTTGCCTGAAGGAACAAATTTCTAGTTTTTCAAAAGCAACATTTGGAATATCATTTTATTATACAGTGCCTACCAAAAATAAGTATTCACATTTTTGACAGATGCACAATTGTAATTGGTTTAATTATTCCATATCTTTTGGTCAGACTGTAAATTTGTTTGTTATTTCTGAAACAACTGGTAATAAAGGAGTAAAAATGTGAGAGATATAAAGATGAACATTTTCTGAATAACAAAAATAAACTATGGGGTTCTATGGGCTGAATTTGCCATTTTTTATTATCAAGTTGCCGTTCAAAGCTGACAAAGAAACTTAATATTTTCCCTCTAGGTTACCAATCAATGTTTGGTCTTCACACTTAATAAACACAAAATATTCCTGGTCTTCAAAAACCTTGTTGCTTCTCTGATCTGCTAGTGTAATAGGGTGTACTTCATTATGTTGTATTTTAAGATTAGGAAGAAAGACAACTCTGCCTAATTCATGGTTTGATTACTTCCCTTGGACCATTACCCCTAATGCTAATGATAGACCCTTTCTATTCACCATGTTTATTAATTTTGCAGTAACCAACACTGAAAAAGATGCGAGTGTAATTAGAATGTGTGGCTAAGAATACAGTCAGAAGAGCCTTATCCACAATTGGTAGGTTTACCTGTGTTAATGTATCTGTGATGTACATGTATTTGTAATGTATCTGTAATCGTAATGTTTTAATAGTTATATGATATGTGTATAACCTGTATTGAATAACCTTTATATATTGTCATGACCTTGTATTGAGTATTGTTTATATTGTGAATTGCAGGGCTTCGTTTAGACTTGAACGTTGATGATTGTATGTAAATAGATAGTAGAACTGGAACTTGGTGTTTGGTCTTGTTGGGTCCTGAACCTACGTTAACATAGTGGTACCACCACCAGGGTATTATAACCACCCGGTACTTGACACTATTACACAAGTTGTGTTATACAGGCAAGTAAATGGGAGAAAACCCTCTGTATACTTATTTTGTTAGGCACTGTGTATCGTTTACCAATATATTAAAAAAATAACTTAATCTATAATCAGTATGTTAACTTGTTATCATACATGTAGCTGTTGAAAGAGCTTTTAAGCACTGGAGAAATAAATTGTTAGATAGAGTTTGTACCATATCCATATTGACTTTAGATTCTTAAAAAAAACCTTACTACAGTGGAACTCAGTTATATCGAAATCCTCGGGACCTTGAGAATTGTTACGCTATATCCGATTTTCGCTATATCAGTACAACGAAATTTCGTTATATGTGTACGGATATAACGTATTTCGTTATACCATGTATAAAAAAATTATTTTGTACTAAACACAAACATACATGTTGTTGGACACTATTTCAATATGAAATACATATCGCATATAGTTAGTGTGAACATGTAATATTATGTTGATTAACAGAATAACATCCTCCCACACTCATGGTTGTGAACAAACGTCATGGAAAAAACCCTTTGGGTTCAGGGAAAAATCAGGGAATTTTGTTGTTCATTTTCTGTGACCACCCTGACCGTTACTCCTGAAATTGTAGTTGAAAATACACACAAGTCTGATTTAACATGTTTGACTGGGTGTCTAAACTGGTGCACGGGGAAAATTGATAATGAGTTGTATACCTATACTGTACAGTCTACAGAAGAATTGTGGATGATTTTTATCACTGCAGCGAAATGAGTAAGGTAGGATTCTGTTTAGGTTATGTAACAGTTTATACTTAGTGATTTTTAAGGTTGGTTGTGAAACAAGTGTCACCAAGTTAGCTATATTATGTTAGCTCTCAAGTTAACAACACCTCATTCCTGATGTTATTCACCGGCATGTCAGCATAAGAGAAGAGAAGCCAGTTTCCCTTAAATGTTGAGTGTCTAGCTAGGGAATTTTTGGTACCATTTTTATTTCGTCTTCGGTATGATGCAACATGAGATCAAACCCAGGACCTACCGGGTACCACACTAGAAGTTGGTGCGTAACCACTATGCTATTAAGGAGGTTGGCAAGTAATTGTCTTGAAAATCCAAAATCTGGCAACAATGAGTTGGATGGAATCCAATGATACCCCTGCAATAAGCAGATAATACTCCATGATAGCTAAAAATTTATATAATTAAAATATAAATATTGCAATACATGGAGGGGGACCAGAAACCAAGGACATGATCTCATAAGTTTGGCATGATCAGAAGGATAAGATGTGTCTTTCCATATTAAAGATCTCATCCTGGTATCTTTTCCTTGTAAAGTGTAAAAGTTGTTTACATGCTTAAATTAAATCATAATTAAAGTGTAACTGACTAGGCCAAACTAAGATAAGATAAACTTTATTTAACATCGATTATAGTTAACATAAGAAACATAAGTTGCAAGCTTATATTCAACATAACAAATAAATCAGATATTTAAATACCGGTATATTATGCAAATAATATTTATATGAAAGTTACATGTAGAGTAGAAATATGTGTCAGCTTCCACAAATAGTGCATTTTTCTGGCTCGCTTCGCTCGTCAAATACATTGAAAATATTCATTATATATACAGAACGAATTTGGACGTCCCGTCCTGTAAATACCCCGTCACGCAATCAATACCGATTTCGCACCTTTTTTGGAAAATCCTAGTTACGATCATGTCCAGCCCCAAGGCTGCCTCCTCGGCTGAAATTCGTGTCTGGGTACGGCACTGAAAATGCACTATTTGTGGAAGCTAACACATATTTCTACTCTGTATGATATTAATGATCGCTTAATTTATTGCAAAAATGCACTATTTATCAGAGCCCACACAAATTCTTTTTCTACACGGTATAAGTAATGTTCATAACTTATTTTGCGAGCGAAGCGAGCCACAAAAAATCACTATTTGTATCAGCAAACACAATTCGTTCTCTACATGAAATTATGAATGATGATAATTCATTTGGCAAGTGATGCGAGCCAGAAAAAACTATTTGTACGAGCCCCCACGAAATTCGTTATCTACATGATATTATTAATGGGTATAAGGTATTTTGCGAAAAAATGCAATATTTGTCAGCACAAACTCGTGTGGTGTGATTAATCCTTAAAGATGCATAATTTGCCCTAGCTCCCATAAACTTGTTCTCTAAATGGTATGATTATTCCTCGCATTATTTACCCGAGCTGTATGCCACATGAATTCGTTCTCTACACAAACTTATGAAGCATTGGTGTTATGTGACAAGCAAAGCGAGTCAGAAAAAATGCACTGTTTCTCCCAGTTGTATGTAATACACACTAAGTTCTCTACATGGTATTTCAAACGAGTAGTTATTCGGCAAGCGAAAAAATGATGATTTCTCTGACACGTATCCTTAAAAACGTGATATATTAATTTGGCGAGCGAAGCGAGCCGAAATTATGTAAAAAAAAATAAAAAATTGCACTCCTAACAAAGACCCTTGTTTGGTATTGAAACGGAAAATCAAGAAAATGCAAAGCAAACAAGAGCCCACAGAAGAAAAGATTTATATGCACATGATTATACTCTTATGTGTGTAGCCCACCTCATCATAAAATTGATTGTAAACAGTACCATGTGAGCGTCTAGCTAGGGAAAATTGGCATATTAATTTTTTTTACACACGGAACATTGACCTGGATTTCGGCGATATTTAGGGGAGGTAGTGCCGCTGCCACTTTCTTTCTATGCATAATAAAGAGAAACTGTCCGGTATACTACCATTAAGGCCTCAAGTTGCACTTTGTTTAATTACTTCCATTAAGGAGCAAATCTAGTGCATCAAAACGCACTAGGTATACTACCATTAAGTACTAAATCTAGTGCCTCAAGTCATTCTAGGTATACTACCATTAAGGAGCAAATCTAGTGCATCAAGTCATTCTAGGTATACTACCATTAAGGAGCAAATCTAGTGCCTCAAGTTGCACTAGGTATACTTCCATTAAGGTGTAAATCTAGTGCCTCAAGTTGCACTAGGTATACTACCATTAAGGTGATAAACTAGTGCCTCAAGTCACACTAGGTATACTACCATTAAGGTGCAAATCTAGTGCCTCAAGTTGCAATCTTTGTTTATAACTTGCGACAGCTTGTAATACGTTATTGTTAAGCAGGCATTTTGTTATAAATAAAAGTTGAAGACAAATTTCCACTAAAAGGTTAGGTGTGCAAATGGCCTCAGTGTAGTTACGGTGCTGATTGCCTCATTGTTTATTACATGCGACAATTTGAGACATTTTATTTTAAATATATTCAGGGATATTTTATTACATGCATATATTAATAACAAAACAAAAATGTTTGGTCCGCAAATTTTAGGCGAGGCCTGCCTCGCCTGGCCTCAGTGTAGTTACAGCGCTGCTTTTAATCACCCTTTTAAGAGATTCCTGGCAATTTACCGGTTGCACAGGCTAGGAAAATTTATGGAGGAGATAGTTATGTATAAAATATACATTAAACACACTCAGAAAAACTAAAAATCATCTCTGAACTTATTACCCTTGTCAACACTAGAATGTCGCGAAAATTGATAATATTACTCATCTTGTTAGCAATATCCGGTGTACGTTATACCGCAGTGAGTATATGTAAGTATTATTATTTGTTGTATTTTTTATCAACAAATAAAAGTAAAAAAGTTTAAAAAAAACAACATTTTTTTGTTTCTCCTGACAATTTTCAAAAAAATTGAATTGGACCAGTTTTGCACTGTGTCATTACAATGAACTATGAAGGCATAATTAGAGGCTGTGTTATACTACTTCAGCATAAATGCGTTGTTTAGTTGTTAGTTCCACGCATTTATTTATTTGTCCCCTACTGGTAAAACCGGAGGGGACTTATGGTTTGCGCTCCGTCAGTCAGTCCGTCAGTCAGTCCGTCACAAAAGTTTGTCCGGAGCATAACTTCAAAACTGAGCAAGCTATGACTTTGAAACTTCACATGTGTATAGATATCAATTAGGAGAAGTGCAGTACACAAGAACCATAACTCTGCCTTACTTAATTTTTGAGTTATTCCCCTTTGTTAATTTTCATACTTAAATTTTGTCGGGAGCATAACTCCATTACCAAAAGAGATATGATTTTGAAACTTTACATGAGGATAGACATTAATGAGGAGAAGTGCAGTGCACAAGAACCATAAATCTTCCTTACTTATTTTTTGAGTTATTCCCCTTTGTTAATTTTCATACTTAAATTTTGTCGGGAGCATAACTCCATTACCAAAAGAGATATGATTTTGAAACTTTACATGAGGATAGATATCAATGAGGAGAAGATATTGTTAACCAATTAATTTGTCACTATATGACTTGTGTTTTGCAATGTTAGCTGGGAACTTTAAATCGCGCTACTTTGTAGTGGCGAATTTGCCGACGATCAGTAAATGCAAAAATTAGTATTTGCAGAATTAAATAAGTCTACAGTATAACAAAATAAGATAAGGAAATTCCTGGAAAAAGCCACATGTTATAAACCCAACCCCCTCCAAAATTCTATCTACCCCTTTTCCCCCTCCCCAAATCCCCCAAAAAAGGCACACCAAGTGACGCACTCACTATACAAAGCGTAAAACAAACAAAAATACTCCGAGGGTAAACACCTTGGAACGGTCTGGTGAGAACTGTAGGAGGCTTAAACTAGTTTAACGGCGCCAACCTTACACTACCCTGTTATAATTGGCTACCGGTAGGGGACTTTCATTGCTTGGCAATAGTCTAGTTGTTTCTATTTCAGCGTATGTTCAAGAAATCGGACGGTGCAGAAGAGCTGGAACACATGCTCATGCCATCCTGTACTACAACAACAGTGACCTGGCTTATATTAGGCACATGCAAGCAGCATGAAGGACTATTGCAAAACAGAAAATGTAAGAGGGAACTTATAAATGAACACTTTGGATTTAACAAGTTTGATAGGCCAACAATGTGCTGCAATATCTGCAAGTCTGCTCTTGGTTTGGGATTTTTCTCAGCTATCAATCAAATGAACTGAATATGAAAACATTAATTGATTGTTGCCATTCAGATTACCTCTGAATACATTTGAGCTGTTCTCCAGGAAAGCTGGGCTAAGTGACAAAATTATGAAAATCATGATCATAATACATCGTTGGAAAGACAAGACTATTGTGGACCATTTCTGAAAATTTGAAAGAATTATTTGACACATTAACAAAGTTATAGACTTTTGAAACTAACCAGTTCCGCCTACTTTTTAACTGACGTTTGTATGCTATTTGACGTACCGCTAACAAGGCTTGCATAAATCCAGTATTTGATAAAGTATAGAAGAAAACATTTCTACATCTTGTCACGCTTTAGACTTATATTCTTATTTTAATAAAACATGACAAAATTGTGGATATGTGCTTTCAGAGAAAAGTAGCTGCTAGTTCTGTAACCACTGACCCCTTGTTTTTCTCAACATGTGTCACCATAGCAACATTGGAATTATTTTAACATCATTTATGAGAAAACGAAATATAAGAGATAGAACAATATTATTATTAAATTCAAATCAGTTATCATGTCTTTTTTCTCATCTTAGGCCTTTTTCTAAATCATGTTACATAATAACTATTATATTGGCATTAAGCCTGGTTTTCTTGGAGAACGGCTCATCTATATGAAATTTTGCTGTGCTGCTGACTTTATTGCCCAATCTCATAATACATATGAATTTTATGTTTCAATCCACAAATTCAGTTCATCCGTATTGACCTTTGTGATTGGATTCTTTGGTGTATTATTCATTTTATATATATTCGCCGCCCACATATATGATGAAAAGGTCTTACTGACCTCAGGTCAGCCATAAGGTGCACCTCATATTGGTATGAAGATGGTGTCTTGTGTTTTGAGACCGTCTAAATACATGTGTTTCTGAGTCAAAGTTTCCAATATCTCATTCATTCCATGATAGGATGAGCTCCTTTTTTTCATGGATGCTTTTGACACATTTGAACACATAGATTTTAGATGGTTCTTTGTTACTCTTACGAGATGCTCCATCTGGAGATCAGCTGGTATGTGAGCATTTGTTTTCCCAACAGTGTTCACAAACAAGCCGTGCAAACTACTACTGGCAACTTTTTCACTTAATAATGCCAACTGCTGACAAAGAACCTTCAAAATCTCGAGGGCATATTTAGACCTGTTGTTGTGGCACTTCAAAAATACCATCAAGTACTTCAACGTTCTTAGCAAACGATTTCTGTCAGGCACCTTGATAACATCATTCAACTGCATGTATACTACCAGCCCAAGCTCAACAACAATTTTGCTATATACATGTATGGAGTCACAATCACGGTGTACATCTGCAACTTGTTCAATTCCATCAAGAGATTTCCTACTGCCAAACAATAAACCTTCAAATAAAGGCCTAACTTGTTCACATAGCCACTTGTTGATGTCCTCATCACTCATGTTTGAACTGTCAGCTAGTTGAATATTTGGTTCACTGTCAGTATTCTCTATCTCAAAGTACTCACATGCTGCCTCTACTATATAACCTTTGATAAAGGACACAGCTAATTCCTTGCAGTCATTGTAGTGATTTTTTACATCAGAACCATCAGCATCTTTTCTCTGTAAACGAATTTTCAGAGCATGCAGGGTGTACAGTTCAGTGTTTGATGTATGGTAGAGAATTTGGTAGAAGCTAGCTAGCACAGTCATTTGCAGGTGGAACAATTTAAATGTAACGGGTTTCAAATGTTCTAGTCTCTCTACAGGCGTCAGTGCTGAGGCACAGAGACGTTTGGCTCCTGAGAATTGTTCTCTTGTGTTCACTGATCTCCACCGATATGTACAGGCTCTGATTGAATTCCAGCACTTGCATGTACAGAGTGCACTGGTGACTCAAAACTATCTAGAATGCTTATAAAATCCCCATACTTCTGGTCGTTTTTTACCATTATTGGAAGAGGTATTACTTTATTCTTCAATTGAAGATTATGTTCCCCTAGTATATCCTTACTGGCTGCTCTTTTTGCAAACTTCAGCCAAGGAAAGAATTATGTAGTTCGAGCAACTAGTTGATTCAGATCATTTGTCAAGTAACTCCAATCATCATCTGCTAACAGAAAACTTGAAACAGGAAGTCCCCTCTGAGATCACATTTAGATGATTGGTCTAATACTGAACAGATTGGATGCCGGGAACCAAGTATCGGGACATTTGAAACGTAGTCTGGTTCCCTGTCGTACTATAGTAAAACTTAAGATACTTTTTTTAACTGTTGACATAATATGGCCCAAGCTATGATTTCAACTCGTGTGCAAGCTTTTGTCAAAGGTCAATTTGCCCGTACGGACGGATAGACTGTCAGATTTTATAAAATGACTCATCATATTGTAGACAATAGTCATACCTGCAGTTCTGTATACAACGATGTATCAAATATAGCTGAAACTGAAGATATTAAATTTCAGTAGTTGACATATGGCTAATTTAACGATTTTAGCTCATGTTCAAGCTTTTGTCAATGATCTATCAGCCCGAACGGACGGATAGACATTCAGATTTTTATTAAATGACACCCTATCATATTGTAGGCCATGGTCATACCTACCCAGTGATGTATCAACCATATCTGTCACGTAGTTAAAAGTGAAGATATTATTTTTAACTAGTGACATAATATGGCCCATGCTATGATTTCAACTCGTGCGCTAGCTTTTGTCAGCGTTCAATCAGCCCGTACGGACGGATAGACAGTCCGATTTTATTAAAATACCTCTCTTATTGTAGACAATAGTCCAGTATGTATGTATCAAACATATCTGTAACTTAGTTAAAACTGATGACGTTACTGTTTAAATGTTGACATACTATGGCACATTTTATGATTTCAGCTCGTGTGCAAGCTTTTGTCAAAGGTCAAATAGCCCGTACGGACGGATAGACTGTCAGATTTTATTAAATGACCCCTCATTTTGTAGGTCATGGTAATACCTACACAACGATGTATCAACCATATCAGTAACGTAGTTAAAACTGAAGATATTATTTTTAACTGTTGACATAATATGGCCCATTCTATGTTTTCAACTCGTGTGCAAGCATTTGTCAAGTTTCAATCAGCCCCTACGGACAGATAGACAGTCCGATTTCCTTATATGATCCCTCATATTGTAAACAATATTCATACCTACAGTTCAGTATGCAATGATGTATCAAACATATCTGTAACTTAGTTAAAACTGAAGACGTTACTGTTTAAATGTTGACATAATATGACAAATTTTATGATTTCGGCTCGTGTGCAAGCCTTTGTCAAATGTCAATCAGCCCATACGGACGGATTGACAATGAGATTATATTAAATGACCCCTCATATTGTAGACAATGGTCATACCTACAGTTCTTAATTCATCGATGTATCAAAGATATCTGTAACTTAACTAAAACGGAAAATATTCAATTTTTGATAGTTGGTCATATGGTAATTTAATTATTTGAGCTCATGTCCAAGCTTTTGTCACTGGTCTAACAGCCCGAACGGACGGATAAACAGACAGATTTTACTAAATGACCCCTCATATAGTAAACACTGGTCGTACCTACCCAACGATGTATCAACCATATCTGTAACGTAGTCAAACTGAAGATATTATTTTAACTATTGACATAATATGGCCCATGCTATGATTTTAACTCGCGCGCAAGCTTTTGTCAAGGTTCAATCAGCCCGTACGGACTGATACACAGTCCGATTTTATTGAATGACCCCTCATATTGTAGACAATAGACATACCTACAGTTCAGTATGCAATGATGTATCAAACATATCTGTAACTAAGTTAAAACTGAAGATGTTACTGTTTAAATGTTGACATAATATGGCTCATGTTATGATTTCAGCTCGTGTTCATGCTTTTGTCAATGGCCAGTCATCCCGTACGGACGGATAGACAGTCCGATTTTATTAAATGACCCCTCACATTGTAGACAATTGTCATACCTACAGTTCTTAATGCATCGATGTATCAAACATATCGGTTACTTAGTTAAAACTGGAGACGTTACTGATTAAATGTTGACATAATATGGCTCATGTTATGATTTCAGCTCGTGTTCATGCTTTTGTCAATGGCCAATCATCCCGTACGGACGGATAGACAGTCCGATTTTATCAAATGACCCCTCATATTGTAGACAATTGTCATACCTACAGTTCTTAATGCATCGATGTATCAAACATATCGGTTACTTAGTTAAAACTGAAGACGTTACTGATTAAATGTTGACATAATAACGGCTCATGTTATGATTTCAGCTCGTGTTCATGCTTTTGTCAATGGCCAATCATCCCGTACGGACGGATAGACAGTCCGATTTTATTAAATGACCCCTCATATTGTAGACAATTGTCATACCTACAGTTCTTAATGCATCGATGTATCAAACATATCGGTTACTTAGTTAAAACTGAAGACGTTACTGATTAAATGTTGACATAATAACGGCTCATGTTATGATTTCAGCTCGTGTTCATGCTTTTGTCAATGGCCAATCATCCCGTACGGACGGATAGACAGTCCGATTTTATTAAATGACCCCTCATATTGTAGACAATTGTCATACCTACAGTTCTTAATGCATCGATGTATCAAACATATCGTTTACTTAGTTAAAATGAAGACGTTACTGATTAAATGTTGACATAATAACGGCTCATGTTATGATTTCAGCTCGTGTGCAAGCTTTTGTCAAAGTTCAATCAGCCCGTACGGGCGGATAGACAGTCCGATTTTATTGAATGACCCCTCATATTGTAGACAATATTCATACCTACAGTTCGGTATGCAATGATGTATCAAACATATCAGTAACTTAGTTAAAAATGAAGACGTTACTGTTTAAATGTTGACATAATATGGCTCATGTTATGATTTTAACTCGCGCGCAAGCTTTTGTCAGCGTTCAATCAGCCCGTACGGACGGATAGACAGTCAGATTTTATTAAATGACCCCTAATATTGAAGACGCTGTACAGTTACAATGTCCCCACTCGAAAATGGGGATATTAATTACGACGTTCTCTGTATAAGTTGGGGCGTTCTCGATATTAGTTGGGACGTTTTCGATATTAGTTGGGACGTTTTCGATATTTGAAAAAACTACTGGGGACGTTTTCGATAATAGTTGGACGTTTTCGATAATTTTGGGGACAATTCGACTGGGGACGTTCTTACTGGATTCCCAAACAGATGAAAACAATTCAACTTTTCATTCTCCAGACTCTGGTCCGTCTGTCTGCGAAATCGACGCACAACTGGACTGAACTGAAGAGGGCAGAGGTAGTCTTGGAGTATTTTTTGGTCTAGGGCATTTTACATTTCGTGTAGTAGGTATTACGTCAGTTGGTGATGTGCATTTAACATTTCATGTACTAGATATAGGCAAGTCCATTCAATTAAGAAAATACTCAGTGGTAAATTATACACGAAAACGTTGGGTAACGAATTTGAGTGGGCGATTGGTGTACTGTAGTGAGTAAGATACAGGAATAGTAAAAAGTTGAAAGTTTTAGCCACACATCAGGCCTTGATCTCCCGAATATTTTTAAGTAGAAATCTCACCTGAAATTGAGATATTGTTAAAATTGGGAGTCGTAATTACAGATAAATCTGAATTTTCTGCTTTTGAAATTTTACTTTATACAATCAGAATATTATTTCACTCAAGTGATGCTTATTTTGAGCCCAGCATTATATTGAAATTAAGATAAAAAACGTGTCACTATTTGATATGAGATTTTGCTCATATTCATAATTGAGATGCCTCGGAAGATCGGGGTCAGGTATGTTGTTTATAAGAGGGTTGATCAATAAATATCCAGAAAATGATTCCTCTGTTGTTTTTTTTTCAATGGCTGTTTGAGTGTAATTATTAACTGTTCTGTCTTCTGTTTATTTCTTGTTGCTCCCAACAGCCTGGTCTCAAAGGATTGGTTTGTGGGTATAACCTACGAAAAATATTTCCTCCAGAGTGGAGCAGGATTGTAAAATTGTGACTGCTTGTCCGCCCCACATTGACATCCCGCTGTTTCCACAAGAAGGCTTTGATAGACGCAGTGTATCTTGACACGTGGATATATCCAAAAATAATGTCACCGATGCTATGAAATCGTGCATAATGTCAGTAAAACAAGACACTTGTCACACCATTACTCGAGTATAATATAAATATAAGCTCTGCTGTGCCATGTCCAACCTCATTATTTGGGAAAGCAATATTTATTCTAGTGCAGATGTATAGATCTACAACAAGCGTCGAGGCGTGACTAGTAAACACGCGGTATTCTATCTCTATAGAGGTCACGCATCGACGATTGTTGTACATTTATACATTGTATTTTTGAGATGCAAAAAACTGATTTTTGTTGGATGAATTAACATTATGGTTGTTTAGCAACATGCTCAAAACCTATGTATGTACTTGTTGATGAAAGTCAATAATATTTGGGGTAAAAACCATAAAATCATACAAAATATAAAAGCAGAAACATGAATTATGGAATCTATAACCAACATTGCCATTAATACTTTTATTTTATGAAAGTATATTATGATATGTATGTGTATGTATGTAAAAATGTATTATATTTGTATTATTTGTATATGTATAATGTATTGACGTATAGTTTAATATACCAAACATATTTGTCCATGCTGTTGCGCAAAATGCGATAATGTAAATGTTAAAAGTTTTATACACTTGTTAGACCATACTGTTAAGCCAATACTATTATATGCATGTGAAGTGTGGGGAACAATTAATGTAGATTCATGTATTGTCAGAAAGGATAATTATTCCCTTGATATGTCTTTTAGTAACTTTGTATGTGATAAGCTACATGTAAAAGCCCTCAAATATGCACTAGGTGTCAATAAAAAAGCTTCAAATGATGCTGTTTTAGGTGAAACTGGGCGTCACCCTTTATATATCGACATAATTAAGCATTATGTTAAATATTATCAGAGATTATCAGGTCCTAATTGTCCTCCGTTGTTATTGTCTGCTTTTAAAGAGAATTGCAATTTGCATAATCAAGGTACAGCAAGTTGGATATCTAGTATTTATTTCGCATTGAATCATCTTAATGTCAATAGCTATGGTAACAAAATTATGCCTCATGTTTTAAAAACCAAAGCAGTTAATAGTTTTAAATCATCATGGTCAGGAAGAATGAAAAACTGTGAAGTGAATTGTATAGGTAAATTACGCACTTATGCTTTGTTTAAGAACATTTTCGAACATGAATTATACCTGAAATAAGATCTTGCTACACTAAATTTAGAATTAGTGCACATAAATTACCAATAGAAATTGGTAGATACAACAATACACCTGTTTCACAGAGATTATGCAGGATTTTTGATCTGGGGAAGTGGAAGATGAACTTCATTTCATGTTTGTATGCCCTAAGTATCAGTCTTTAAGGAACATATATTTGGACGAAACATCACAGATTTGTAAAAACCTTAACTTTCTATCATTAAAAGACTCATTTATATTCTTATTAAGTAATGAAAATCATGAAATTATTAAAAGAACAGCTGAATATATTTGGTCCTGCTACAACTCCAGTCTAAACCAGCTTAATAGTCCTGCGTGATGTGCATTTCAATTCAATTGTGTATTTTGATAAAGTTTGTTTATATAATTATAACATTATGTTTGTCATTTAAAATGCCTATTTACTTTACTGTTATACTAGTCCTTAGTTAATTGTTTTACTTCTAATCAGAATCAAGCCTGTGTTACTTTATATATCTTATGTTCTTGAACATTGTTCATCTGTTATTGTGTGATTTATATGCCCGAGAGGGCCCATAATTGGTAATAAAATTTATTCTATTCTATTCTAAGGTATATAACTAAATTGCGATTATTCACACAGTCGAACATCTATGTTTTGCAATAAATTCTACTGATGTCTGATAGAAATATAGGAATATGATAATATTTATACGAGTATACATGATTCTTTTTTATTAAATGTACGTTTTTACACTCCTTCAATTGTGATGAATTCAGATTGGGTTTACAAGTTTACAATATATCTTTGGTATTTGTATAAAATTATAGGTTGCTTCATTAGTATAAAAAAGTGTGTAAAAACGTTATTTATTTGTCAATTTTTGGGTACGAAGTTATTAGTGGCGAATAATATAGTTGAAATAAATTGATGACGGAAAAATTATAACTGGAGTACCAGTCAATTTTTAGCCAATCAACACCCGTGATTTCTGTTGAGCGCTAATTCCAGATTGCGGGAAATCTCTGCCATGTTTTTTTAACAAATAGTCACATGCAATCTACAAAATAAAGACACGTAAGTATTATATTTAGTAAATACAGCACTATTTCATTTACATCCACTATGAACAATGGATTAGAGATGACTAATTGCCGGGCGGTCGCGACAAACGTCTATTTTTTCCATTCTCGTTCGACCAGCGTATTTTTTTGACTAACCACTAATTTATGAGAATGATTTTTTCTGAAATTTTTGTTTCTGAAAGTTTGACCGGTGACGATGTTGAAGATGTCATGGCGATGTCAACATCGCGCATTCATGTCATGATGTCGTCGCATTTAACAGTTTAATACACAAACGTTGACAAAGGTAAACGATGCATTCTCAACAAAACATTTGCCCAAAGGCAGTGGCTAGGATTACGGTACATCATTATATCATGAAATTATACAAATACTGCCAAGGGAGATGATTCCGGACAGGAGAAGTTCCGGACAAACGGTCGTAGACGGTTTATTTAGTTAAATAATTCATTGATATTGGTATCAAATCACTCAGGTGCGTATTTAAAGGAAATCTGGAAGAAAAAAAAATGAAAATCAACAAATAATTACTCATATACCGAAAATATCGTCTGCTGTTGTGATTTTGACATCAGCACCGCCGGGGGGTAAACAAATTTAGTGCGCATACGCAGTATAGCGCGTGCAAAGCGCGAGCGACAATGATTTTATTGTGTTCAATTATTTAGTTCAAAATTCCGAACGAGATCGTGGCCGAGTGGTTAAGCAGCTCGATTACTGGCAAGAGACCGTAAATCCGGACAGTCCTTCAATCCGGACGGTCTCAAAAACGCTTTTTGCGGCCATTAATTTAAATCATTCGTTGTCAATCATTTAGACGCTTGGTTTTTGACACTACCGCGAAGTTACAACGATTTAACTTAAATATTTAACAAGAAAAGCTGAATTTATTTTCGTCTGCACTCGCAAAGCTTGTTTACATGCGAGGGGAAGTAAAAATATCTTCACTGCGCATGCGCAATATTATTGAACGGCCCTGAAATGTAATCTACGGCCCTTGTGCTAAATTTAGAGGTAAGCTGACGAGTTGTTTGTTATCAGTTTAACTACGAAAATATCGCTTTAATAAATACTTGCCGAGATTTAAAACGTCGTTCAACGTCAATTTGTATCCAAAATGCCCGCTACGGAAAGCGTTGGTTTCAGATTTTGCCGTGACAAAATTGACATCGATGTTGTACAATATTTAAGGGAGATAACCCCTACAAGTTATGTATTTTGAATGCAAGAGTTCTTCCCCTTAAAAATTATCGTTTCACGATATGTACAATTAAAATGTGTGTATTAAAAACGTAACATCACGCTGTCCGGATTATAGGACCTGTTAGGCTTAAAAAATAGTTGATAAAGTGGCCCCTTTATAGGCCCCATAAAACCCACTTGACTTCGTTTTAGAAATAAACAAATTAGCTCTACAGTTGAGAGACGAACCTAGCTTGGTTCAGATGAAATTTCATGAATTAGATTTACATATTTTCCGAGTATTGTTTAAAAATGTGCCAAAAGTGTCCGGAATTAGGACTCCTGCCAGTAGTAATTATCCCATGCTAAGGTCCAGCGATCGAATCACGATGGCGCCAAAAAAATATGTTTTTTTTTAATTTTTATTTTTTCTTCCAGCATTTACTTTAGCGCAATAGACGGAAATTTGTCCTCATTATCTGTTGAGATTTTTTTTTTATATCTTGTCAATAAATCTGAAAAACTTTTTCCACATTTTGTTTCGATTTTCGACCAGTAAACAAGATACGGTATGGAATGGAATTTAACCTGTCACGAGCGCCCCCTGGGTTGAAAACATGTGCGTCACGTGTTGTCATGTCGTAAATATTGACATATTTTTGCATGATTGTGAAGAAGGAACCATGTTCTAAATATTTCCTGTAATATGTTTCTAAATATTCGTCGTGGAATATTCGAAGCAGACTGTCCGGTATATCTACGGCAATATCGTTGAAAATAGCACAAAAGTGCCCCTTTTCAGGCCCCAATATTTTGCTGTTCACGTGACGTCATTTTTCGGGAAACCTATTTTTAGCAAAGATCCTGAACCAAGGTATTTGTAAACACAAAAAAATCTAAGAAAAAATCTATTTTTAACTCCAGGGGAAGCTTTTTATGCGATTTCTGTCCGGAATCTTCTCCTTTGCCAGTATACTGGCATATTTATCGACAAATTAATAGAAATATCAGTATTTCATGCTTCGAATTTTACTTCGCTAATATTGTGTCTTTGCAGGCGAAGAAAATAGAGGCAGTCCGAATGTTTATAAATTAATTAATGTACGTGGTCGAATACACAAATGTAGTTCCATTGAAATTGATTGTCATGATTGAAACAAATTGTGTTGCTAATTTCGGTAATAGATCTGATATGTTTGTTCGTCATTCGGTCCTCGAAATAAACATTAAGTTGCTATAAACCGTTTGCTGATTCACAATTTACATAGCCTGCTAGTGGATCTACGTTGTGACAGCGCATAGTGATACAAATTCCAAATATGGTCATATTTAGTTTCTTAAATATTTGTTTTAATTTGTAACTGATTACGCTTTTCATGTCATTAGGAATCTTTTAAATTTAGAATTATGTAAACAATCGATCCTGTATGCATTTTTAAAATAAAATTCAACTCTCATTCAATGTTTTTTTTTGTCCCACGAACGTATATACCTTCGTGTATTTACGTTCGTGTTTACTCTGATCACACGAGTGGCATTTATGATATATGTTGGTGATCACACGAGCGGCATTTATGATATATGTTGAAGTATTCTTGTTCAATCCTGCTATTATCTGTTATCTGAATATATTTTCCGAATTTTAATACCTTTATCAATGCGTAGATAAAAGTACATGCTTTATAATACAGTATCAAAAGTATTTGCATTTGGATATTTTCCGCCGTTTAATATCTAAATTTACCATACTGTATATCTTGACCATAACCAAAACTGATTACTCGATGGTAAATATACCAATATTGGTATAAATTCATGAAATATTAATGTCAACATGCAATATAAGGCGACCAGCACGCTTAATTTACTCGTTATAAAAACTTTCCGTAACTCTAGACAGCCCTAGCTAGGACTCGCTAGGATTACGGAACTTCCGTAATCCTAGCCTGTGGGTCTAGGATTACGGAACCGTAATCCTAGCCACTGCCTTGCCCAAATCCGCTCATTGAACAGTGTGGTGTTGGAACCTATTGATTCCATGGCTACTGGCAAGCGTCTTTAAATCCGGACAGTCCTTTAAATCGGGACGGTCTCAAAACCGCTTTTTGCGGCCAATAATTTAAATCATCTGTTGTCAATCATTTAGACGCTTGGGTTTTGACAACACTGAAACGTTACAACGATTAAACTTAACCCATTCCCACATAGGCATATAGCCATATAAGTTAGTTCATTCATATAGTGTTATCAGTAGATGGCTTATCAGTTACCTATAGATAAACCATCAGTTTACTACACTGTCCTAATATGGGTTTATTGGAAACTGTATAAAATTATTACATATACAATGGTTTAAAGTAGATTTACAATAAGAAATAATTCATTAATCACTTTTTAACCTATGTAAAAATTGTAGAAAATTAAATTGTCTTTCTAATGATACCAATGTAAGCATATTTATAATTTAACTTAAAAAACAAGAGTTTAAAGCTCATCAAGGTATATTTCAGTGGAAATTCTTAATATCTTTTATATTTTCTAGTGAATCACTTCTTAATTGACTAATGCTCTAAAAGTCTGTGTCCATAAATCATTTCCTATCAATTAACCAGGTAAACATCATACAGTATTGAAATTTATAGATAGATTAAAATTGTGAATTCAGTAGCTGCCGACATTCACATACAAACTGATTGAAATCTAACAATTTTCACACATGTACGGTGGTATCTCTCGTATCCGTTGAGATACACTATTGTTTTGATTTGCAATAAACAGCTTCAATGTCTATGTCAATTTCAGCTTACACTTACATAAACTTACACAGCGATTTTTTTCACCATTTTGGGAATGGGTCCTGTACCCCTTGGAATTGGGAATTTTTGTGTCGCGAAATCCTTAAAATTGGGAATTTTCGCGTCGCGAAATTTGTCAAATTGGGAAAAACTAAAAATCTTACAATTATATGAACTGGTACTATTTAATACAGCGTTAATGTGCTTAAACAAGATATGCTACATCCTTTAGTGTTTTTAAGATGTCAATTATGTCCTCTGCTGGTCAGACAATGTCCTGGACCTAAGACAACACAACCCTATAAATGCATGGCTTGTGTCCTGGCCAAGTCTGGCATGGGTTTTTCAAACCCCTGACTAGCAAGCCGAGCAAAACAGGGGGTGCAACAAAAATTTTGGGGTGACATTGGTTAAAAATGTCCAAACTAGTAGGCTACCTTTTTTACATCTGGGTCGAAAATGGTTGAGGACGAATGCATAATCTCGAAAAGTGTAAAAAAAACTTATTCTCATTACTAAATTCAAGCGGGATTCAATTAATATCGACGAAAACAAGGTTATTATTCAACTTATTACGATCAAACAAGACAAACCTCGCGGCGAGCTTTTGTCCACAATAATTTATCGGACCTAAATTATCACGTTTGTTTACACATAACATTCGTTCGTTTGACCTTGATTAAACCACGTGGACACGCTTAACCAATCGTAGTTATCGTTATAAATACGTATCTAAAAATAGGCGTAGGAAAGCCAGTGATTGGGTCATGTGCATACGGGCACTTGTTACGTACGCGCAAACGAATTGTTTTTAATGTAAACTTCCGGAAACAGATAAATTCCGTTCTGCACGTACCTTACAATTGCCGACATTGGATAGTTAACCGTTGGGAAAACCCTGTTTCTGATTTGGGAATGAGCCGTCGGCGATTTGGGTACAGGTCCGGTCCCGATTGGGAACGGGTCCGTTTACCGGTACCGTCCAAAGAAGGAAAAAAAACGCTGTTACATAATATGTCATCATTGTCTGGGTCAGTTAGATTTTATTACCCCCAATTAATTTATGGCACCTTTCACAGCTTGATACATCCGCTTTCTAAAAATGATTGTTTTCACTGCACTCGAGGATTTCTTCAACAGACAAACATGTGATTTATGGGGGAACCCTGCGTGATGGATGCATGCAAGGAATTTCATTGGTTGTTATTTATACATAATTCAACCTTGAACCATAATTACCAGTTCAAACTAGTTCATTCAGCATCTTAGAGTAGTATTGATTTTCTAAAAATGCATGTGTGACCTACTTTTTGGCTGTAAATATTTATGAAACTGACCAAAATCGGTAAGGTTTAAATGCAGTTTATGATGTTTTCTGAAGTAGCAATATTATTATTTTATTGTTGAAATGCTTCATTATTGTTTTAAATTTGCGTATGCACATATATTTTGACCCGATTTTTTGTTTAAATTGATAAATATAGGATTGAATATTAGTGTCTAAAAAGGCGTATAAACGCGTATATATACGGCAATAGATAAAGGCGATAAAAGTCGTATATATACGGCAGTAAGCAGACGCGTAGAAAGTCGTATATATACGGCAATAGATAAAGGCGTAGAAAGTCGTATGTATGCGGCAATGGGTTAAATATCCTACGATATTTTATAAGAAAAGCTGAATTTATTTTCGTCTGCACTCGCAAAGCTTGTTATATGCGGGGGAAGTCAAAAATATCTTCAATGCGCATGAGCAATATTACTGAACGGCCATGAAATGTAATCTACGGCCCTTGTGCTAAATTTAGAGGTAGGCTGGCGAGTTGTTTGTTATCAGTTTAACTTCGAAAATATCGCTTTAATAAATACTTGCCGAGATTTAAAACGTCGTACAACGTCAATTTGTAACCAAAATGCCCGCTACGGAAAGTGTTTGTTTTATATTTTGCCGTGACAAAGTTGACATAGATTTTTTTCAAGATTCAAGGGAGATAACCCCTACAAGTTATGTATTTTGAATGCACGAGTTCTTCCCCTTAAAAATTATGTTTAACGATATGTAGAAGTATAATGTGTATATTAAAAACGTAACATCACGCTGTACAGATTACAGGACCTGTAACTTAGGCTGCCGCTTAAAAAATGGTTGAAAAAGTGGTCCCTTTATAGGTCCCATAAAACCCACTTGGCTTCGTTTTAGAAATAAACAAATTACCTCTACAGTTGAGAAAAGAACCTAGCTTGGTTCAGATTAAGTTTCAAGAATTAGAATTACATATTTTCTGAGTATTTTTTAAAGATATATGCCAAAAGTGTCCGGAATTAGGACTCCTGCCAGTATGGAAATAATGCATGAACATAGCGAAATAGCGTATTCCGAACTTACATTGACGGAAAGCCAGGAAACATTGGCCAGATTTGTTCAAGAGAATTCAACAAAAACAGCTGAAAATCCTTACTTGAGCCTTTACTGGCAAAGAAGTGACTGGACTAAATTGGTGTATGAACTTAAAAATCGACTTTTTCTCAGATTTTTTTGTGTTGACACATACCTGTGTTCAAGGTCTTTGCTAAAAATAGATCACCCAAAATATAACGATATGTGAACTGCCCAATTCAGGGTCGAAACATGTGTACTTTTGGCGCTTTTTTCAACGATGTACAGAAGTAATGACCAGACAGTCTGTTATGAATATTTTTCGATTAATATTTAGAAAAATATGACCAGGAATATTTAGACCAGGGTCCTTACTTCACATGCATGCGCCTGATAACCCCCAAAATCAGACCACATATAGACATTTAATTTGAGTAAACAATAATTGAAATAGACTTTAGTGTTACTCAAATAGACATTTAATTTGAGCAAACAATAATCGAAATAGATTATAGTTTTGAATGAACATTATTGATAAAGACTGTAGTTTACATACGAAAATAAACTATAAACTGTAAAACTGTAAATAAGTTATTGTAGCAACGTTAATGTTTACGTAGCGTTATAGTGTTCATATAAAAAGTGTTGATATACGTTGGATTTACCAGTTATACTGGATCTATCATTCATTTGTATTGGATTTAAACATCACATTCGCGATACCGAATGAGAGTGCAACAGTACCAGTGCTGGAATTTACCTGAAGAAAAGAAAAGCGTGCAAAAATATTCCAAATCAAGAGACTGTGAATTCAAAAAGATCCAATTAATGCGAAAATTTGACACCGTGAAATATACCCGCTATACAGTAATGGACTTTGTGTTTTTATTGTACTGTTTACAGACAGTGCAGGTCATTAGTTTAGAGTCATCGTCATACTTGAGCCACACAAAATCATTGAGCCAGGAACTTTTGAACTTTCTTTCCGGACGTTTTTTCTCATACTGTTTCTTCTTTAGAGCTTTATCAGAATCAGACATCGCTATATCAGCTTTCCTTTTCCTACGCGGGACAGCACCCTCAACACATTTTAACTTCGCAATTAAACTCATTGCTCACGAAAAGCTCCTGCGAAAATTGACAGGTCACCGTGACTTTCAACAGTAAATTTCAACAGTGATATTTACATAGACACTGGTCAGTACGGGGTAAAAATACTACATCAACACCGACTGGTGCACACATAAAAATCTACTGGCAATGTTATCGGGAGCCGTTTGTCGAATAAAATATGCGCTGAATTGTAAAATGGACTTAATTAATTTCCGTTTGTTCGGTGACGATTATGTTGGACATTTTGGTCTGACGATTTAAAACCACTCGCCGGCGCGGCTTGCCCGCTCGTCGGAATTGTCCGCTCGCCCGAATTGTCCGGCGGTTATCGCCATGACTGCATACATCATCAAAGATATTTAGTGTTTACTTAGGTTATATGATAAATAGAATCTTACATTTATGCTCATTCCTTACCATTTTTAGCTATTGCTCAAGGTGAATAATAGTGATACTGATATGTACGTCGTCCTTTCGTTGTGTCCGTCTTCAACTTTTGACTCATTAACACTATAGGCCACAGTTTTTACTCTTGGTCACAACATTTGTCTCTATGAAATTTAGGTCAAGTTCGAAACTGGTTCATCTGGGGTAAAAAACTAGGTCACTAGGTCAAATCACAGAAAAAACTTGTTAACACTTCAGAGGTCTTATTTTCAACTGAATCCTTTTGAAACTTGGTCCGAATGTACGTCTCCATGAAACCTAGGCCAAGTTTGGATCTGGGTCACATGGGGTCAAAAACTGGGTTAAATCACAGAAAAACATTGTAGTTAACATTCTAGAGGTAACATTTTCAACTGAATCCTTTTGAAACTTTGTCAGAATGTTTGAAATTTAGGCCAAGCTGCTTGAATCTGGGTCAAATGGGGTCAAAAACTAGGTCACCCCGGTCAACTGTTCAAAAATTTCGCAAATATATTCGATCTCACATTTTAGCTCGCCTGTCACAATTGAACAGAGCAGAACATATATTACGATAAACACAATAAGGGCAATAAACACAAAAGGTGTATACACAATAAACATATAAATATATAAAATGTACCTAAATAAGTAAATATTAATAATAATGTGTTAGGTCGGTTTTCATGTCAACATGTCTGTGAACCTGATGCGGAGTGATACACTTCAGATTGAGGGAGCTGGAATGTGACATGAAATATACCGACCTTACACTTTGTTTTTTTTTGTTGCAGAGCTTTCCAACTGAGGAATTTCCAATCACTGATGGTGTCTAGTTTGATTGATGGTCACACATGGACGATGAAGGACTGAACATATTTGAAACATTGCATTGTAGATCTACACTCAACATTCAGGTAATTGCAGTAAGTGTTTTAAATTTACTTGACTTATTTGGAAGCAAATCATCTGTTCTCAATGAATACGGTAAGGCCTGAATTGAAAAAAAAATTACCTGGTTTGCCTTTACCTACCCTGAATTTCAGGGGCGAGGCGGTAGGTCTGAAAAATATTTTATTTAGGTTTTTGGCCTGAAGACTGAAATTGTGTGCCTGTGGTTTTTAATTTCTCTTCAGAACGGAATTTTTCGGTACCAATCTACTCAAAGTAAATTCACAAGCGACGTGTCGCATTAGAAGTAGTTTGAAGTATCCGCCAAAGGCCTTTAACGTTTGTCGATAAAAGATGATAAAAGACGTCTAAGAGACCGACGCCACGTCTAAATATAGGAATAGGTTGCAGGTGCAATGAAAACTTACCCAGAATCTATAAATGGATTCGCATGTTTACGTATCAACAAAAATTACAATATTTCTATTGTTAGCGTAGTTTACTTAAAATTATTGCACCATCATTTTCTATGGAAATAACAGATTTAGATTTATATAATTATTATTTAAGTACCATTTCTTCATATGCATATTTGCACTTCAAAATACGCGGCGCGTATGATTGACGTTCGAATGAAAAAAATAAAACCGCAAGGATTTCTGAAATAATTTTTTTTGAGTCAGCGGGATTTTTTCAGGTCGGTCGGTAAAGGGCAAACACACTTAATTAGGGCCCTGCAAATTTTTTGCAGGTGCCCTATCACCCTGTCCGTCCGTCTGTCCGTCCATATTTTTCATGTTTTTTCTTAATAACTTGCAAACCGTTAACGGTAGCGACTTCAAACTTTAAACATAATGTCACAGCAACAATACACTATTGTATGCCAAGTTATGTTACTCCAGCTACAATATTGTAAGAATTATGGCCCTTTGTAAAATTACAATTTTCCTCATTTTTATACGCCCTTTGAAAAACGGGACGTATTATGTGAACACCCTTGGCGGGCTGGCGTGCGGGCGGCGGCGTCCAATAGTGAAATTGGCCTTGTCTGTACTCTAGCTCAAACAGTTTTCATCCGATCATCTTCAAACTTGCTGACAATGCTTGTGGGTGTAATATCTAGGCCAAGTTCGATTATAGGCCAAATCGGTGCAGGTTCTTCTTGGGTTATGCAGGGTTGTCATTAGGAGGCGGCAGGAGGCCAATTTGACTGCCTCAACTGATATTTGGGCCGCCTCAAATTTACCTCCAGCTGCCTTCCAACTTCAGTGCTCAGATACCTTGGCCTCCTCAAATGAACAAAAAGCCTCCAACATGAAATCATAGTGAAAACCCTGGTTATGGTCCTTTTACCAAAAAAATGTGAAATTGGCCTTGTCTGTACTCAAACAGTTTTCATCCGATCATCTTCAAACTTGCTGACAATGCTTATGGGTGTAATATCTAGGCCAAGTTCGATTATAGGCCAAATCGGTGCAGGCCTTCTTGGGTTATGGTCCTTCTTTTACCAAAAAAATGTGAAATTGGCCTTGCCTGTACTCAAACTCAAACAGTTTTCATCCGATCATCTTCAAACTTGCTGACAATGCTTATGGGTGAAATATCTAGGCCAAGTTCGATTATAGGCCAAATAGGTGAAGGCCTTCTTGGGTTATGGTCCTTCTTTTACCAAAAAAATGTGAAATTGGCCTTGTCTGTACTCTAGCTCATTCAGTTTTCATCCGATCATCTTCAAACTTGCTGACAATGCTTATGGGTGTAATATCTAGGCCAAGTTCGATTATAGGCCATATCGGTGAAGGCTTTCTTTGGTTATGGTCCTTCGTTTACCAAAAAAATGTGAAATTGGCCTTGTCTGTACTCTAGCTCACAGTTTTCATCCGATCATCTTCAAACTTGCTGACAATGCTTATGGGTGTAATATCTAGGCCAAGTTCGATTATAGGCCCAATCGGTGCAGGCCTTCTTTGGTTATGGTCCTTCTTTTACCAAAAAAATGTGAAATTGGCCTTGTCTGTACGTACTTTAGCTTAAACAGTTTTCATCCGATCATCTTCAAACTTGATGACAATGCTTATGGGTGTAATATCTAGGCCAAGTTCGATTATAGGCCAAATAGGTGCAGGTCTTCTTGGGTTATGGTCCTTCTTTTACCAAAAAAATGTGAAATTGGCCTTGTCTGTACTCTAGCTCAAACAATTTTCATCCGATCGTCTTCAAACTTGCTGACGATGCTCATGGGTGTAATATCTAGACCAAGATAAGTTTCCGGATGATTGTTCAAAAATGTTTTGACATAATATGGGCTTTTATTTCATAATCAATATTTTTTGTCTCTAGCACAACCAAGACGGGCGTATTTTGTGACATTTTGGCATCTTGTTCATCTTTTTTTCTACATTACTTCAAAACCGTTACAGATATTGGAATGAAATTTGCTATACATATTGACAGTGACAATACGCACATGTGTAGCAACAGGCAACAACTCTAGCTTTAAATAATTTTGGCTTGTGCCCCTTTTTCGATTTCAAAACTTTAACATTGGCCATAGTTCAAAAACTTTTCTTCAAGATATTCAAATGAAACTTGCAATACTTATTGACAATGATAACGACAGGGCCCTGATCACGACAGTGATGGTTCTAGTTTTAATTAAGCCTAATGAACCTTTGGGCACTTGTGAAATATATCTATGTTTACAAGGAATTTTTAAAAATATGTATACTGACCAGATGAAAAACAACATGGTTTTTATGCCCCCAAATCTATAGATTGGGACATATTTGGTATGTAACATCATCTAGTCTCACTTGTGTAAATGATTTCTAAGGTTACCAAATGTGCATTTACACATGTGAGCGACCTAGGGGCTCTATCTCTTGTAATAAGTGAAGGGTTAAATTTGGCATCCTTGAAATGTTTGAAGTTGTTTTTTGTAGGCCTAAGATGATACATTACCAGAGATTGATCCATCTAAACAGTTCTACTTAGGTCAGCGCCACAGGTGATGCCATGCTGTCAAAGGTCATTGGTGCTACATCATTAAACATTGGGTTTTTTGCCAGTCATGGGCCTCACTGAGATTTTGCGTTGGATATTCAGCAAGAACTTGTCACTACAGGGTCGATTCTAGGTAAGATTATTTAATGTAGCACACAAGGTGTGAACAGACTGAATGTTTACTCTGACTTAGAATGCAAGAGGATACTACAGTATGTATTCTTCACAAGGGATGAAGTCCGTGGGATTTGTGTCTATATTCTGAATGTCAATCCCCTGTATGAGATTCATTGTGTAGACACTGCCTGTTTGCTTTGTTCCTTGTTGAAGATGCAGGTTGTAGGTGGTGCGTGCTAGGCCAGAGTGAAAAATAAGTCCTGTGCATATCCTGTGGGCTACATACCTTGCAGTCTGCTACACACTCGGTACACATGTATGCTATACCTCTTATAAGAGACATGTAGACACATGTGTACAACATGTGTGCAACAACGCGTAGTAGGCATCTAAAATGCTACACTCCCTCTCTTAATGCATCTAAAATGCATCGCCATTTCTCTTAATGCATCTAAAATGCATCGCCATTTCTCTTAATGCATCTAAAATGCAACACCCCCCCTCTCTTAATGCATCTAAAATGCAACGCCATTTCTCTTAATGCATCTAAAATGTACACCCCTCTCTTAAAGCATCTAAAATGCGACAGGCCCTTTGTAGACACATCCGGAGTGCTACATCCAATGTGAGAGACGTCTCAACTTCCCCCACCCTCTACCATGTGTGCATCCACTGCAGGACACACACACTAGTCTTTCTACTTCTCTTTCTTATTTCTTATAGGTGTGTCAAAAGTTTGAAATTGGACACCAAAGGTAAATTACTACTGGAATTCTTGAAAATTCTATTTTAGTACATGTATGTTGAAATTTATTTCTCTGTAGCTATGTTCATGGTTTCAAAATGCGTTTTACATTTTAAATGTGGTTCTTTTTTATTTATTTCATGAAGTTAGGATAAAGTTAGGACAAAGTTAGGACAAAGTTAGGTTCCCTACTACATTAAATCAGAAAAACCACAACGCAACTATCCTAAGCAACACCCACACATAAGCCAAAGAAACAATCATAGACCCAAGTCCCGTATTCTGGACATGATCATATGGCAACAGTAAGACCTGACCCTGTCTCAAGTTTCATGTTACATTTAAAAAGAGAAATAAAGGCATTGGACATGTGAATGAGGTTTCAGATATCAATCTTGTTTCAAATAATTGTTGTAAAAATAAATACCTCGCTTCTTAGGATAAAATAATGTAAGGTAGGTTTATGGAACTTTCAGAACCTATTTTTACTGGAAGTTTCATAATAGGGTTTATTTAACTATTCAATTAGTGGTGGTATGTTTAGTGGAATGTTTTCTTTGACACTTATGTTGGATTTTATATTAAGGTTTAGGGTAAGGATCTATGTTAAACAAATTTTTATTATTTTAAAATTATTCAAAATACTTTTAATCAACATACCACCTTGCATAAGGGGCGTTATGATCTGGAGCTCAGCAGCTGTCAACCTTTTTATCTTCAGTTTGACACTGTATTTTAGCTCTTGAGCATTGGTTATTTAAATCCTTTGAATCAATAGTCTATGGACTTTTGGTCAATGTTGATGAGATACAGTGGTAATAATTAGGCTTTATGTGCATAGCTTGTAGGTTTAGGTGATAAGTAAATGAAATTAACCATTCACAAATTGGTTAATTAATCATGTTAGGATTATGATATAGCTATGCTCAACATACCCCCCTCCCAACCCCTTCAAGTGTAGTTATAACTAAATTATAGGCAACTGTAATTGTGTATAGTGATCATGTAATGGTTCCATTATCCATAAGGAGTGACGCATTAAGAGCTTGTGAGGATCATAATTTAACCTTCCATTTATTTCATTTAAATAAGGTCATGTTCAATGCAAAAGCTTTCAACTTATTTTTTCAATGTCCCACCTCAATACTTCAGCATATTTTTCTGCATATAGTGTGTCAATTTCTCTTCAACTGTATATTTTCTTGTTTCAAATAATACAGGTTTAGGGTCATAAGGTTTAGTTAATGTAGGCATTTAGCTATTGAGGTGGACTTAGGGTCATATGATCATTGCTCCTTTGTACAAGGTAACCGTAAGGCAGAGAAATTGTCAACCCTCATGCCTCTGTTAGGATATTTTTTTTTGCATTTTCATACTTTGTTGTAATCATGAACATACTTACTACTGAAATAGTCTATGCATGTTTATCTAATTCAGCTCAAAGATCATTATTCGAATGTCTAATTACTGTTCAAAAATTAACACTGAGAGCATTAAATTAGTATTTACTTGATTGGTTCCAATTACTTCATAACTGGTACTCTCTAATCATCTTGAAAAGACACCCAATGGTCTGTGGCTGATATGCTGTTTGCTCCTTTACTAAGTCTTCATTTCTAAACATGTGCCTTTTGATTGCTAAGTGCTAGCTTGTCTACACCAAGTGTAGAAAGTGTCCGGTTTCATGCTAGGCGTTGTCATACCAAAGACAAAATAAAAATGGTACCAGAAATTCCCTTGCTAGAGGCTCGAGAATTTCTGGCTTCTCTTCTCTTTCTCATACCCGCGATGAACTACAACAAGAAATAAACATACAAAAGGCCACAGAATCAAACACAGCAGAACTGATGTGACACCAAACACAATAAGCGTTAACTGAATAAACGCAATAAGCGTTAACTGAATAAACACAATAAGCGTAAACTCAATAAGTGTAAACTCAATAAACACTAAGCGTAAACACAATAAGCGTAAACTCAATAAACACAATAAGCGTAAACTCAATAAACACTAAGCGTAAAGACAATAAGCGTTAACTCAATAAACACAATAAGCGTTAATGCAACATACATATAAATATATAAAATGTACCTAAATAAGTAAATATTAATAAAAATGTGTTAGGTCGATTTTCATGTCAACAGGTCTGTGAACCTGATGCGGAGTGATACACTTCATATTCAGGGAGATGGCTTGTTGACATGAAATATACCGACCTAACACTTTGTTTATATTGTTGTAGAGCTTTCCAATGGAGGAATTTCCAATCACTGATGGTGTCTAGTTTGATTGATGGTCACACATGGACGATGAAGGACTTAACATTGCATTGTAGATCTAAACTCAACATTCAGATTAGTGCAGTAAGTGTTTTAAATTTACTTGACTTATTTGGAAGCAAATCATCTGTTCTCAATGAATATGGTAAGGCCTGAATTAAAAAAATACCTGGTTTGCCCTTTACCCACCCTGAATTTCAAGGGCTGAAAAACATTTTATTTAGGTTTTTGGCCTGAAGACTGAAATTGTGTGTCTGTGGTTTTTAATTTCTCTTCAGAACAGAATTTTTAGGTACCAATCTACTCAAAGTAAATTCACAAGCGACATGCCGCATTAGAAGTCGTTTGAAGTAGCTCACAAAAAACGTTTAATGTTTGCCGATAAAAGACGTCTATGAGACTGGCGGCACGCCTAAATATAGGAATAGGTTGCAGGTGCAATGAAAACTTACCCAGAATCTATAATCGGACACGTATAAACTACGTATCAACAAAAATTGCAATATTTCTATTTTTAGCGTAGTTTACTTGAAATTATTGCACCAGCATTTTCTATGGAATGACAGATTTAGATTTATATAACTATTATTTAAGTACCATTTCTTCATATGCATATTTGCACTTCAAAATATGCGGCGCGTATGATTGACGTTCAAATGAAAAAAATAAAACCACAAGGATTTCTCAAATAATTTTTTTTTGAGTCAGCGGATTTTTTTTGGGTCGGTCGGTAAAGGGCAAACAAACTTAATTTTAATTAAGCCTAATGATCCTTTGGGCACTTGTGAAATATATCTATGTTTACAAGAAATGTTTCAAATATGTATACTGACCAGATGAAAAACAACATGGTTTTTATGCCCCCAAATCTATAGATTGGGACATATTTGGTATGTAACATCATCTAGTCTCACTGGTGTAAATGATTTCTAAGGTTACCAAATGTGCATTTACACATGTGAGCGACCTAGGGGCTCTATCTCTTGTAATAAGTGAAGGGTTAAATTTGGCATCCTTGAAATGTTTGCTTTTGCTTTTTGTAGGCCTAAGATGATACATTACCAGAGATTGATCCATCTAAACAGTTCTACTTAGGTCAGCGCCACAGGTGATGCCATGCTGTCAAAGGTCATTGGTGCTACATCATTAAACATTGGGTTTTTTGCCAGTCATGGGCCTCACTGAGATTTTGCGTTGGATATTCAGCAAGAACTTGTCACTACAGGGTCGATTCTAGGTAAGATTATTTAATGTAGCACACAAGGTGTGAACAGACTAAATGTTTACTCTGACTTAGAATGCAAGAGGATACTACAGTATGTATTCTTCACAAGGGATGAAGTCTATGGGATTTGTGTCTATATTCTGAATGTCAATCCCCTGTATGAGATTCATTGTGTAGACACTGCCTGTTTGCTTTGTTCCTTGTTGAAGATGCAGGTTGTAGGTGGTGCGTGCTAGGCCAGAGTGAAAAATAAGTCCTGTGCATATCCTGTGGGCTACATACCTTGCAGTCTGCTACACACTCGGTACACATGTATGCTATACCTCTTATAAGAGACATGTAGACACATGTGTACAACATGTGTGCAACAACGCGTAGTAGGCATCTAAAATGCTACACTCCCTCTCTTAATGCATCTAAAATGCATCGCCATTTCTCTTAATGCATCTAAAATGCATCGCCATTTCTCTTAATGCATCTAAAATGCAACACCCCCCCTCTCTTAATGCATCTAAAATGCAACGCCATTTCTCTTAATGCATATAAAATGTACACCCCTCTCTTAAAGCATCTAAAATGCGACAGGCCCTTTGTAGACACATCCGGAGTGCTACATCCAATGTGAGAGACGTCTCAACTTCCCCCACCCTCTACCATGTGTGCATCCACTGCAGGACACACACACTAGTCTTTCTACTTCTCTTTCTTATTTCTTATAGGTGTGTCAAAAGTTTGAAATTGGACACCAAAGGTAAATTACTACTGGAATTCTTGAAAATTCTATTTTAGTACATGTATGTTGAAATTTATTTCTCTGTAGCTATGTTCATGGTTTCAAAATGCGTTTTACATTTTAAATGTGGTTCTTTTTTATTTATTTCATGAAGTTAGGATAAAGTTAGGACAAAGTTAGGACAAAGTTAGGTTCCCTACTACATTAAATCAGAAAAACCACAACGCAACTATCCTAAGCAACACCCACACATAAGCCAAAGAAACAATCATAGACCCAAGTCCCGTATTCTGGACATGATCATATGGCAACAGTAAGACCTGACCCTGTCTCAAGTTTCATGTTACATTTAAAAAGAGAAATAAAGGCATTGGACATGTGAATGAGGTTTCAGATATCAATCTTGTTTCAAATAATTGTTGTAAAAATAAATACCTCGCTTCTTAGGATAAAATAATGTAAGGTAGGTTTATGGAACTTTCAGAACCTATTTTTACTGGAAGTTTCATAATAGGGTTTATTTAACTATTCAATTAGTGGTGGTATGTTTAGTGGAATGTTTTCTTTGACACTTATGTTGGATTTTATATTAAGGTTTAGGGTAAGGATCTATGTTAAACAAATTTTTATTATTTTAAAATTATTCAAAATACTTTTAATCAACATACCACCTTGCATAAGGGGCGTTATGATCTGGAGCTCAGCAGCTGTCAACCTTTTTATCTTCAGTTTGACACTGTATTTTAGCTCTTGAGCATTGGTTATTTAAATCCTTTGAATCAATAGTCTATGGACTTTTGGTCAATGTTGATGAGATACAGTGGTAATAATTAGGCTTTATGTGCATAGCTTGTAGGTTTAGGTGATAAGTAAATGAAATTAACCATTTACAAATTGGTTAATTAATCATGTTAGGATTATGATATAGCTATGCTCAACATACCCCCCTCCCAACCCCTTCAAGTGTAGTTATAACTAAATTATAGGCAACTGTAATTGTGTATAGGGATCATGTAATGGTTCCATTATCCATAAGGAGTGACACATTAAGAGCTTGTGAGGATCATAATTTAACCTTCCATTTATTTCATTTAAATAAGGTCATGTTCAATGCAAAAGCTTTCAACTTATTTTTTCAATGTCCCACCTCAATACTTCAGCATATTTTTCTGCATATAGTGTGTCAATTTCTCTTCAACTGTATATTTTCTTGTTTCAAATAATACAGGTTTAGGGTCATAAGGTTTAGTTAATGTAGGCATTTAGCTATTGAGGTGGACTTAGGGTCATATGATCATTGCTCCTTTGTACAAGGTAACCGTAAGGCAGAGAAATTGTCAACCCTCATGCCTCTGTTAGGATATTTTTTTTTGCATTTTCATACTTTGTTGTAATCATGAACATACTTACTACTGAAATAGTCTATGCATGTTTATCTAATTCAGCTCAAAGATCATTATTCGAATGTCTAATTACTGTTCAAAAATTAACACTGAGAGCATTAAATTAGTATTTACTTGATTGGTTCCAATTACTTCATAACTGGTACTCTCTAATCATCTTGAAAAGACACCCAATGGTCTGTGGCTGATATGCTGTTTGCTCCTTTACTAAGTCTTCATTTCTAAACATGTGCCTTTTGATTGCTAAGTGCTAGCTTGTCTACACCAAGTGTAGAAAGTGTCCGGTTTCATGCTAGGCGTTGTCATACCAAAGACAAAATAAAAATGGTACCAGAAATTCCCTTGCTAGAGGCTCGAGAATTTCTGGCTTCTCTTCTCTTTCTCATACCCGCGATGAACTACAACAAGAAATAAACATACAAAAGGCCACAGAATCAAACACAGCAGAACTGATGTGACAATAAACACAATAAGCGTTAACTGAATAAACGCAATAAGCGTTAACTGAATAAACACAATAAGCGTAAACTCAATAAGCGTAAACTCAATAAACACTAAGCGTAAACACAAAGACAATAAGCGTTAACTCAATAAACACAATAAGCGTTAATGCAACATACATATAAATATATAAAATGTACCTAAATAAGTAAATATTAATAAAAATGTGTTAGGTCGATTTTCATGTCAACAGGTCTGTGAACCTGATGCGGAGTGATACACTTCATATTCAGGGAGATGGCTTGTTGACATGAAATATACCGACCTAACACTTTGTTTATATTGTTGTAGAGCTTTCCAATGGAGGAATTTCCAATCACTGATGGTGTCTAGTTTGATTGATGGTCACACATGGACGATGAAGGACTTAACATTGCATTGTAGATCTAAACTCAACATTCAGGTTAGTGCAGTAAGTGTTTTAAATTTACTTGACTTATTTGGAAGCAAATCATCTGTTCTCAATGAATATGGTAAGGCCTGAATTAAAAAAATACCTGGTTTGCCCTTTACCCACCCTGAATTTCAAGGGCTGAAAAACATTTTATTTAGGTTTTTGGCCTGAAGACTGAAATTGTGTGTCTGTGGTTTTTAATTTCTCTTCAGAACAGAATTTTTAGGTACCAATCTACTCAAAGTAAATTCACAAGCGACATGCCGCATTAGAAGTCGTTTGAAGAAGCTCACAAAAAACGTTTAATGTTTGCCGATAAAAGACGTCTATGAGACTGGCGGCACGCCTAAATATAGGAATAGGTTGCAGGTGCAATGAAAACTTACCCAGAATCTATAATCGGACACGTATAAACTACGTATCAACAAAAATTGCAATATTTCTATTTTTAGCGTAGTTTATTTGAAATTATTGCACCAGCATTTTCTATGGAATGACAGATTTAGATTTATATAACTATTATTTAAGTACCATTTCTTCATATGCATATTTGCACTTCAAAATATGCGGCGCGTATGATTGACGTTCAAATGAAAAAAATAAAACCACAAGGATTTCTCAAATAATTTTTTTTTGAGTCAGCGGATTTTTTTTGGGTCGGTCGGTAAAGGGCAAACAAACTTAATTTTAATTAAGCCTATTGATCCTTTGGGCACTTGTGAAATATATCTATGTTTACAAGAAATGTTTCAAATATGTATACAGGGATTTCCCTGATGCAGGTTTTCTGCGTCCCTGATGCAACTTTATGACTTAGGACCCTCATTTCTACATTACTGTGCATCCTTGGGACCCCCAATAGGATCCCTCGAATAGACATTTTCATTTCAGCTAGAATATTTTTCTTTCTGCTATTTATTGCACTAAGTCTTGTGGTGCATTGAGCTATCTGAATTTGCTGTTTTATTAATTCGTAAATTCGATACTCACTAATAATGAACTTGAAATGCATTACCGTATAATGAAGGAACCCCAAAAATTTCTAAGGGACTCCCTAAATAAAAGACTCAAGGGTCCTGGGACCCTCATATAAAAATTCTTAGGGAAAACCCTGTGTATACTGACCAGATGAAAAACAACATGGTTTTTATGCCCCCAAATCTATAGATTGGGACATATTTGGTATGTAACATCATCTAGTCTCACTGGTGTAAATGATTTCTAAGGTTACCAAATGTGCATTTACACATGTGAGCGACCTAGGGGCTCTATCTCTTGTAATAAGTGAAGGGTTAAATTTGGCATCCTTGAAATGTTTGCTTTTGCTTTTTGTAGGCCTAAGATGATACATTACCAGAGATTGATCCATCTAAACAGTTCTACTTAGGTCAGCGCCACAGGTGATGCCATGCTGTCAAAGGTCATTGGTGCTACATCATTAAACATTGGGTTTGTTGCCAGTCATGGGCCTCACTGAGATTTTGTGTTGGATATTCAGCAAGAACTTGTCACTACAGGGTCGATTCTAGGTAAGATTATTTAATGTAGCACACAAGGTGTGAACAGACTGAATGTTTACTCTGACTTAGAATGCAAGAGGATACTACAGTATGTATTCTTCACAAGGGATGAAGTCCGTGGGATTTGTGTCTATATTCTGAATGTCAATCCCCTGTATGAGATTCATTGTGTAGACACTGCCTGTTTGCTTTGTTCCTTGTTGAAGATGCAGGTTGTAGGTGGTGCGTGCTAGGCCAGAGTGAAAAATAAGTCCTGTGCATATCCTGTGGGCTACATACCTTGCAGTCTGCTACACACTCGGTACACATGTATGCTATACCTCTTATAAGAGACATGTAGACACATGTGTACAACATGTGTGCAACAACGCGTAGTAGGCATCTAAAATGCTACACTCCCTCTCTTAATGCATCTAAAATGCATCGCCGTTTCTCTTAATGCATCTAAAATGCATCGCCATTTCTCTTAATGCATCTAAAATGCAACACCCCCCCTCTCTTAATGCATCTAAAATGCAACGCCATTTCTCTTAATGCATCTAAAATGTACACCCCTCTCTTAAAGCATCTAAAATGCGACAGGCCCTTTGTAGACACATCCGGAGTGCTACATCCAATGTGAGAGACGTCTCAACTTCCCCCACTCTCTACCATGTGTGCATCCACTGCAGGACACACACACTAGTCTTTCTACTTCTCTTTCTTATTTCTTATAGGTGTGTCAAAAGTTTGAAATTGGACACCAAAGGTAAATTACTACTGGAATTCTTGAAAATTCTATTTTAGTACATGTATGTTGAAATTTATTTCTCTGTAGCTATGTTCATGGTTTCAAAATGCGTTTTACATTTTAAATGTGGTTCTTTTTTATTTATTTCATGAAGTTAGGATAAAGTTAGGACAAAGTTAGGACAAAGTTAGGTTCCCTACTACATTAAATCAGAAAAACCACAACGCAACTATCCTAAGCAACACCCACACATAAGCCAAAGAAACAATCATAGACCCAAGTCCCGTATTCTGGACATGATCATATGGCAACAGTAAGACCTGACCCTGTCTCAAGTTTCATGTTACATTTAAAAAGAGAAATAAAGGCATTGGACATGTGAATGAGGTTTCAGATATCAATCTTGTTTCAAATAATTGTTGTAAAAATAAATACCTCGCTTCTTAGGATAAAATAATGTAAGGTAGGTTTATGGAACTTTCAGAAACTATTTTTACTGGAAGTTTCATAATAGGGTTTATTTAACTATTCAATTAGTGGTGGTATGTTTAGTGGAATGTTTTCTTTGACACTTATGTTGGATTTTATATTAAGGTTTAGGGTAAGGATCTATGTTAAACAAATTTTTATTATTTTAAAATTATTCAAAATACTTTTAATCAACATACCACCTTGCATAAGGGGCGTTATGATCTGGAGCTCAGCAGCTGTCAACCTTTTTATCTTCAGTTTGACACTGTATTTTAGCTCTTGAGCATTGGTTATTTAAATCCTTTGAATCAATAGTCTATGGACTTTTGGTCAATGTTGATGAGATACAGTGGTAATAATTAGGCTTTATGTGCATAGCTTGTAGGTTTAGGTGATAAGTAAATGAAATTAACCATTCACAAATTGGTTAATTAATCATGTTAGGATTATGATATAGCTATGCTCAACATACCCCCCTCCCAACCCCTTCAAGTGTAGTTATAACTAAATTATAGGCAACTGTAATTGTGTATAGGGATCATGTAATGGTTCCATTATCCATAAGGAGTGACGCATTAAGAGCTTGTGAGGATCATAATTTAACCTTCCATTTATTTCATTTAAATAAGGTCATGTTCAATGCAAAAGCTTTCAACTTATTTTTTCAATGTCCCACCTCAATACTTCAGCATATTTTTCTGCATATAGTGTGTCAATTTCTCTTCAACTGTATATTTTCTTGTTTCAAATAATACAGGTTTAGGGTCATAAGGTTTAGTTAATGTAGGCATTTAGCTATTGAGGTGGACTTAGGGTCATATGATCATTGCTCCTTTGTACAAGGTAACCGTAAGGCAGAGAAATTGTCAACCCTCATGCCTCTGTTAGGATATTTTTTTTTGCATTTTCATACTTTGTTGTAATCATGAACATACTTACTACTGAAATAGTCTATGCATGTTTATCTAATTCAGCTCAAAGATCATTATTCGAATGTCTAATTACTGTTCAAAAATTAACACTGAGAGCATTAAATTAGTATTTACTTGATTGGTTCCAATTACTTCATAACTGGTACTCTCTAATCATCTTGAAAAGACACCCAATGGTCTGTGGCTGATATGCTGTTTGCTCCTTTACTAAGTCTTCATTTCTAAACATGTGCCTTTTGATTGCTAAGTGCTAGCTTGTCTACACCAAGTGTAGAAAGTGTCCGGTTTCATGCTAGGCGTTGTCATACCAAAGACAAAATAAAAATGGTACCAGAAATTCCCTTGCTAGAGGCTCGAGAATTTCTGGCTTCTCTTCTCTTTCTCATACCCGCGATGAACTACAACAAGAAATAAACATACAAAAGGCCACAGAATCAAACACAGCAGAACAGATATTACAATAAGCACAATAAGCGTTCACTCAATAAACACAATAAGCGTAAACTCAATAAACACAATAAGCGTAAACTCAATAAACACTAAGCGTAAAGACAATAAGCGTTAACTCAATAAACACAATAAGCGTTAATGCAACATACATATAAATATATAAAATGTACCTAAATAAGTAAATATTAATAAAAATGTGTTAGGTCGGTTTTCATGTCAACAGGTCTGTGAACCTGATGCGGAGTGATACACTTCATATTCAGGGAGATGGCTTGTTGACATGAAATATACCGACCTAACACTTTGTTTATATTGTTGTAGAGCTTTCCAACTGAGGAGTTTCCAATCACTGATAGTGTCTAGTTTGATTGATGGTCACACATGGACGATGAAGGACTGAACATATTTGAAACATTGCCATATAGATCTACACACCACATTCAGGTAATTGCAGTAAGTGTTTTAAATTAAATGAAACTGTTAATTGAGTCAATATCAGTTTGGAAAACTTTACATTTCTATATGACTGTATAAGCCCCATAAGTACCAGACTGAATGTCTGGTAAAATCTGGCAAGTTTCGCAATGTCTGGCAAAGTAATTATCCTACTGTTTTCATACTTCATATAGGTATACAGGGTGTCCAAAAAGAAAGAATACAGTTTGGGGGTATTTTTCATCAATTCATAATGTTCTGTTATTGGAAATAAATTTAGTTCATGGTTAGACAAAAGATGTAAGTTTTTTCTGGTACCAATATGAAAATTGTAACTCAAATAATTTTTAAAAAGATTTTTAAAGAAGTACCTTATTTTGACTGTTACGTCATTTTGACTTAATTTACCAGGTTTCCACAAGTTCTGTCTGTCTCATGTTTCCTTCTTTTGCACCCATTCTATAAAAGTGTTGATTATATTTACACATATTTCTACAAACTGGTCTTCTTGAATTGCATTTTGATGTTGATCAGAAGAAAAGTTGTGTATATTAGCATTTGATTGTACATAAGCGATTTCGGATAGCGCAAAAGAAAAAACGCTACATGGATTTAGACCCGGGCTGTAGGCTTGGTCATTCTGTGCATCCTCGAGAGCTGCATTCAGATCCGCCGACTAGATGTTTTTCTCAGCTGAAATTTCTGCTATTCAATGCACTTGCGGTTCATTGAGCAATCATTATCATCTTTGCACTTTATTAATTTTATATCAAGCGACTATTACATTCATCAAAACCTTAACCAAAAATGCTTGCTTTTACATGGAAAATCAATAAATTATTTTACTGAACCTTATATATTCGATATCTAGATTAGAATCCAGAGGACAAATTTAACTGGTGTAACTATTTATTTTTATGGATATTTCAGACACCAGTGAGCGAGTCTGTGATTAGTTCAGTCTCATCATCAGATAGTGATGTTACTGCAAGCAGTGAATCTATGATGTCCAGTATGATGTCATCTACATCAGAAATGTTCAAGTAAGTCACATAAATTTTGCTGAGTATCACAATCTCTTTACATACCCTTAGGTAAAGTGATTAAATCAGGTCAATATTTCTTTATGCCCAGCATCCATTGATGCGGAGGCATATAGTGATTCACCTGTCTGTCGGTTTGTTAGTTTGTCTGTTCATTACAAAACTTTCAAGTTAATTGACTAAGCTAGTTATTATGGACCAGGCTACCAATGGCGCTTAAGTGCTTACAAAGAAGTTTTGTTTTGTTATTTTCACATTAGGTACATGGTCAACATGTTATGACATCATATTCTATTTATAGATCAATGACCTCTGATGCAGCTATCAATTCCTCAAAGTCGTCTGAGAACTTGAACAACACAACATCAGAGGGCGGGCCAGATCGTAAACTTATGTTACCCATAAAACCACTCCGACCTGATCAGTACAAGTTTGTGTTTGCCCCTGTAGTAGAAGAGGTTAGGGTCAGAAAAACCTTGTGTACACTCCTGACGTCATGGTTTTTATCCAATCTGCATGAAACTTGGTCAGAATGTTGTTCCCCATGAAGTCTAGGCCAAGTTTGAAACTGGGTCATGTGGGGTAAAAAACTAGGTCACTAGGTCAAATAATAGAAAAACCTTGTACTCTCTAGATGTCACCAATTTGATCCAATCTTCATGAAACATGGTCAGAAAAAATGTTGTTCTCCATGAAATTTAGTCTAAGTTCGAAACTTGGTCATGTATGGTCTAAAACTAGGTTACTAGGTCAAATCTTAAAAAAACAAACTTGGGCACATTCCATAGGTCGCCGTTTTGATCCAATCTTAATGAATTATGATCAGAATGTAAGTTGTATTGATACCTAGACCAATGTGCAACAGGTGAGGGGCCTAAAGGGCCCTCTTGTTGATAATGATCCCGAAGGGTTCTCAAAAGAGCAGATTATAATTGGCATTCCATCTGCATAGCATCTGGGTATAGTGGACAGGTGTTAGCCATCATAACTTGTATAATATGTAGGTACATGTATGATTATTTATACTGACTCTCATAAAATTATGTACTTATACCAGCCTAGTTGTGCATATTGATAGGAATTTTAGGTTGGTTGACTATTGCTGTATTTATCACCTTCGTGGGAGATATTCTGTTTTTGTGTCAACGTGTTAAAGAATTTTGTCATAAATGAGTGCAAGGTACACATAGTTGACTGTATCCTTAATTTGTTCACAGATCCAAGTTCAAGTGGAGGACAATACTTAATAAATATACTACTGGTATCATTTATGTACCTAGTGATTTATTCGCACCAGTTATTTACCAAGAACTGTCACTCTTGGTGAATCTTCACCTTACGATATGCCCGTCTTTGATGTTGATGTACGATGATAATCTCAAAGTACGTAACATTCTTAAAATTTGCTATTTTGTAGGGATGTCAACAGTTAATCGGTTAATCGTTCAAACGTTTTTTTAATTCAAACAGTTTTCATCCGATTTCTGTACTGTAACAGTTTTCGTGGGATCGTCTTCAAACTTGCTGACAATGCTTATGGGTGTAATATTTAGGCCAAGTTTGATTATATGCCAAATCAGTGCCGATCTTCTTGGGTTATGGTCCTTCTTTTACCAAAAAAATGTGAAATTGGCCTTATCTGTACTCTAACTCAAATAGTTTCAAATAGTTTTCGTTGGATCGTCTTCAAACTTGGTGACTACACTTATTGGCATAATATCTAAGCCAAGTTTAACATTTTACACGTCTTCATGTTGTGAGTACTTTTTGGTGCATACTGTAATGAAATAATGACATTTATGCACTTGTGTTGAGTCATTGGTGTGTATCAAATCTTGCTATGCATCTCACTCGACTTGTGATCTTGCAAGATACAGATAAATCAAGCAAGGACCAACATGCAGCAGTACTCCATATATATACATATCTAATAAAAAAAATTAATTAAGAAAGATATCTTTAATTCATGACCTATAATGCAAAGGTCATACAACAGAAGGTTGACAAAAGCATTCCTATAAATTAGTACGAATATATATTAGTTTAAAGATGATTGGTTAAAAATGTTTTTATATAATATGGGCTTTTATTTCATAGTCAATTTTTTTGTTACTAGCACAACCAAGACGGGCTTATTTTGTGACATTTTGGGACTCTTGTTTTATTTGCACTGGTGTTAAACTGCGATCAACAAAGTATTTTATTATAATTCTTAATGCTGCACATTTCCGTGACGTCGCTATTTTAGAAAAACGCGAAAACTATGACGCAAGGAATAACATTCATGGCATAGTGGTTATTGGTTCCATCAATGTTTGAATTAACACAATCATGAAGCAAACATTGACTTTCATGCCTATATAATTTTAAAAGCAAAGTTTGCAACTGGTTTTATGTGAGATGGTCTTAAATAAACACTATTTCATTTTTATTCAAAATAATTGAGTATGCGGGGGGGGGGGGCCTTGCCAACCAGTATCAGTTTATCAAGTTTAGTAGCAAATTTACACAAGGAAATCATTTCTAAGAATCAGATATATGTTACATTGAATTGACCGATAATGTGTGAAAAGTTTTAAGGAAAATAACACTTGGCGTTTAAATGGGAGACAATGTTTGCGATTTTTACAAACAACCCTTGTACAGTGTGTTAAGAAAGTATTTGACAATCTATTATCACCTGTTTAATATTTACAGCTGATCATGGTGCAAGGTATGCTAACGATCGTCATTAATAGGAACCAGAATGCACCACAATACTTGGACATTGGTGGATACTCACATCAGATCCCTGCTGACTTTCCACCTGGCGATACTGTCATAACTCTTCCATCTGTTGATGATGATAATGTATGAGGGTTGTTTATTTAATAATCGGACGATTGCCATAGTTTCACACCATTGTTGTGTGGTTAAGTGTGTGCTGTAAGATGAGCACGAGAGGTTCGAGTTGGAGTTCACGTTTATAGTTTCTACAAATAACCAAATAGTTGTCCTCAAAATAATGTTTTATTTTACACAAGTATATAAAAACAGACAGACAGAGTGGAAATGTATGTCTCAATACACAATTATTTAAATTCACAATTATTAAAATACACAATTCTTAAATTACTAAGTTCTTTGGGAATTATCAAACTCGCTTTAATTGGCAGTGAGAGGTACTGAATGGCAAAACAAAATAGTTTGATTAAAGTTTAGATTAAAGTTAAGATAAAATATATATAAAAGTGCTACATTAAATAATGTACTTACATAGATCAGTAAGATAAAGTATATAAAAGTGCTACATTAAATCAAGTACTTACAAAGATAAGTAAAACTTAAAACAATCAAATAATGAAATAATTCAAGTATATTAGAAGTAAAGTAAAAGTGACTTACCTACAAATAACCAAGTAGTTATCCTCAAAACAATGTGTTATTTTACACAAGTATATAAAAACAGACAGTCAGAGTGGAAAAGTATAAAGTCAAACCTCTCTGCCTGTTTATATACCGAAGGACAAAAACCGGACATTTGGTAAGCACTCAAATACTCATTTACACAAATTGAAAATAAGTAAGTGGTTAGGATATAAGAACAGATTGTACCTAAAGATATATTAAACTCATATTGGCTTTTATTTGTCTGCTTATAACTTACATTAGATTTAACCATATGTATAATTATACCTTTAAAGAATAATTAATAGGACATATAGATCCAGTCTTCGAATTTGGCCTCTAGCCCGAAGCCCTAGGCTAGTGAAAACTGGATTGGGCTAGTAATTGTCTCTAGGTGACTAGTCAAAAGTCTAGTGAAAATTAAAAATAATTTTAATAATAATTTATTGGTCTGACTAGTAAATTTCTTCTCGGGCTAGTAAGTTCTGCCATGTTGGTAGCCCCACTGGCTAGTACTTTGAAAAGTTTTTCGTGAAGACTGTAGATCTGTCCAGAAGGTACCAATTGTGCAGATGGCATTTATCTGGCAGTATAACAATATTAATTATTAATGTACTATGTATAATAAAATAATCAATAAATTTCCCTTATGACAATAGCACTTGATTGGAACATACGATTGTAGTAAAATTTGAAAACATGAAATAACTTAAACTTAACTTAAAAAGTTACTATAGTAACCCCACTAACGACTACCCGGCCCAACCCAAATTTGTAGTGGCATGTAGAGTGTTAATTATATTGGGGTTGCGGTATTATCGCATATTTTTTGGAGAAAACTACAGACAACACTATGTATGCCTCTAGGTCGTGTAATATAAAATTTGATGTCAATTCCGTATAGCTTTTTGCGTTCTTATGTCAAAGAGCTTCTGTGAATATCCCAATAAACTCAAATTTTATTTTGTTCTGTATTGTTTTTGGCTGCTTCTTAGGCAACTTTGCTGGAAGCTTCAATTACCCGTGTGGTTCTTGGGTTGTAGAATTGGACCACTGTTTTCTCCCTTGCAAGTCGTAAGAGGCGACTATAAGGGAGAGCATAGGTAAATATGCCCTATGCTCCTAGGTAGTCTCCTACAGTGTGTGTAATGAGCACTTAGGGTGTTCCCATGGGAATGTTTCTTACAGAGGATATATCATGCATGTTGAGTCCACATGCTATTGTCTCTATCACAAACGTACCACAAAGGTTGGTTCTATAGGAGGTGCAACATACGAGCTTAATCCACATGGGTGTTCCTCTGTATGAGTTGTGGCCTACAGAATAAACCTACAATGGATGTCTTTAACATGGGATGTGGCTAACAGGGTGTGTCTATAAAGTAGGTCTCATACAGGGGAGAGACCTACCTTCCTGACAACATCCCTGTATGCTCCATTTCATGTTAAAGACGCCCATTGTAGGCTCATTCTGTAGGCCACATCTCGTACACAGGAACACCCATGTGTATTAAGCTCGTATGTTGCACCTCCTATAGAACCAACCTTTGTGGTACGTTTGTGATAGAGACAATAGCATGTGGACTCAACAAGCATGCTATATCCTCTGTAAGAAACATTCCCATGGGAACACCCTAAGTGCTCAATACACACACTGTAGGAGACATTCTGGGAGCATAGGGACTATTTACCTAATACAGTAACAGGTACAGGGGACAAACAAGTCCCCCACAACCCGAACACAGAGTGTGACTCTTACAGTTAGCGTATGGAGCACAATGTGATTTTTCCACAGGTGAGTCTTATGTAAGAGGTGCAAGTGTTATGACTCTTTCACAGATGTTGCACTCAGGTGGAATCTGAAGGGTGTATCTCTTACAGGGTATGTAGAATACTAGCTGCATCCACATGATGTTTCTCTGGATGAGATTAAGCATATTGGATTAATCTTCAGTGTGTGTGTCTCTAACATTGGATGTAACTACATGATGTGTCTAAAAGGTAGATCTCAAACAGGGGTGAGACCTACCTTGCTGACCCATTCTGTAGGCTCCATTTCTTGTTAAAGACACCTATTGTAGGTTCTGACTCTATGTTAAATGGCATCCAGAGAGACATCTAGTGGATTAAGCTAGTATTTTACATCTCCTGTACAGATGCATGCATGCTATAGATTCAGCCTTTCTGCTACATTTGTGATAGATGCATACCTATTCCTCCTACATAAGACTAACCTGTGGAAAAATCACATTCTGCTCCATACACCCACTGGAAGTTCCAATCTGCACTCGGGTTGTGGGTGGCTAGTTTGTCCCCATACACCTGTCTGTGAGGGGAATGTAATTCTTTTGATTTTGGCAATTAGTTAGTATATAAATTAATGTAAGTTTGGTATAATTTGGGGTTATGTAATTGTCTAAATTCGCACTTTTTGCGCTAAGTAAGGGCTTAAAACTAACTAGATTTTAAATATTTTAAGTGCATGCCTGTGGATCTAAATTCTGCCCTGAGATCTTGCAATCCGTAAACACCACCCTGCACCAGTCGGTTTGTCTGAGCCGGTTGGTGTGTAGACTCTACACCGAGTCAATGGCAACGTTGGTGGAGTGTCACCGTCTAGTGTAAGGTCCTGACCCTCAATGGCCGCTATCAGCATAGATCGGATATGTAAGTCAGCCATGCATATCATATGTGTGTCATCATCATGCTTCAGACCTCTTTTTGTGTGCTTAATGGTCTTTGGATGCGACTTGTGTGGTTAGCTGCGTGTTGTGTGCTGGTCACCTTCATTCAGCCTCCACCACTGGCTAGCTCAGGCTAAAAGGAAGCGTAAGCGTTCTCTGCCAGTATATAGCCTCTCCTTAGACAAGCTCCTTGCAGTGCCTTCCCGTGGCAGCACATGTCAATTGAGCCATTTGTGGCCTCAAGCTGAACTGCAGGAGACTCGGAGGTGGTCTGCCCCCAGACATGCGGTATTCTAGGTCCACTGTAGAGTGGACATGCCCTAATGCCCATGAACAGACCTCCAGCTATGGGTAAATAGCTTTACTGCCTTGCGGAAAACCAGGGATGATTGAAGGCTAAGGTAAACAACCCTGACAGAAATATTGTTTAAGACGTAAACAAATGCATAATATGTACCTAGTGGAAAAAATCATCTGCAGATGGAAACTGTCTATTTGATGCCATATTAAGTAACATCATAATTCATACCTTATAAATATCAAACCATGCATCAAAGTCTCATCAAAGTACATGCATGAGCTTCAAAAACTTCAAATAGAGGACAGCTTCAAATGTAAAACAGGATATTTAATAATTATAATATGACCGAAAAACCAGCGAAAAACCAGCACGTGAGACAAACGGAATGTTGTCCAAACCAAACAAATAATTTGGTCCCAAAATTGAGGTCATATAATATGGTCATTATTAAGAGGTTATATTGTGTGGTTGATACAGAGCTACTGTACTGCATGGTCACCATATATAGAGGTTTTAAAGTATGGTAACTATTGAGGTCGCACTATCCTTGGGCTGAGGTTGTACTCAAGGGTCACTTTATGGAGGTGGTACTGTCTGGAAATCTAAACCCGCGTAATTATCACCAAAAATATACAAAGGGAGACAATGCATCAAGGAACTTTAAGAAATAGTCCAACATTGCTTTGCAAGACGTACAAAACCACACATTGTGTCGCTTCTGTAAATTACGGTTATAATAAATAGACTACGACATGTATAAAGTATGGTTAGAAATTGGATATTTGTAAAGAACGTGTTTAAATCTCTATGCATGCATATCAATATGGTTTGAAGGTTTGAATTGGAAGCCGTTTCATCACACTTGTTCAATTTCAATAACAGTTTTGTTTGCGGAACGTGTAAATGTTTGCCGAAATAATGATTTGTTTGTAAATAGATCTACATATTTTTCTTATGTTAGCAGTTATCAGTATGTTTAGTTTATTGCGTTTCTTTATCCTCACCACTGGATAATCCTTATGGGTGAGGCCTCCAGAAGACTTATAGTTTTGGGAGATAGTGCATTATACAGAAGATGCCCTAATTCCAGAAGCATCCCTGGTTCTTTTTGCATGCCATATTTATAGCACCCATACATGGGATCTCGGTTTTAAGTCTCACCCAAAATACTATCAGTAATTTTAGATGGCCAGCCTGGGATTCGAACCCACAACCCCGAGATCAGTAGTGACTATTATACTTGTACTCTAACGTTTACCTCCCCTTCCATGTTTACCAACAAGGTTTTAATTTGGTGGTCAAGGCCGTTAGAGCGAATTCAAGACACCCAGAATTCAAAAGGATACAATTAACGCGAAATATTTGACACCGTGAAATATACCCGCTATACAGTATGTGGTCCTTGTTATACGCCCGAAGGGCCGTATTATGTTATCGCCTCTGTGTCCGTCTGTCAGTCGTTAGCAATTTCCCTTCCGCTCTGTCACTCTTGAACCTCTAGAAGGATTTTAAAGAAACCTGACACAAATGTTCACCACATCAAGACAACGTGCAGAGTGCATGTTCTGGAGGGATCGCTTTAAGGTCAAGGTCACACTTAGGGGTTAAAATGTCATATGACTTTGTTTCCCTTCCGCTCTGTCACTTGAACTCCATGAACCCGTTGCACGATTTTAAAGAAACCTGACACAAATGTTCAACACATCAAGACTACGTGCAGAGTGCATGTTCTGGAGGGGTCGCTTTAAGATCAAGGTCACACTTTGGGGTTAAAGGTCGTATTACTTTGTTTTCCTTCCGCTCTGTAACTCGAAACCTGATGTTCAAAATCAGTATCATCAGTATCGAAGTACTTAAATTTGTTTCATTTCAACTTTGGTAATATGTTTACGTTCCGCATCCGTTCGGTTTGCTGACTTTTCAACAACTAAAATATTTGGTTTTGCGTCCGTTCTCTTTCCTTTCGACAACTGAAACAACTTCAAGTTTCTTATCCTTTCGATTTTGGCTAACTTTTCAACATCTAAAATACTTTAAACAGCAATTTAACCTTTCAACGACTGAAACAACTTCAAAGATTTAGATTTTTTGTTCAGGTCTGTCCTTTTGCCTTCAACTGTCAAAAGTTTGCTACCAAAACCTGAAACAAAACCCTTCGGGCGTATATTGCCCCGTATGGTGGTGCTCTTGTGTAGAGGTTGTACTCAAAGGTCACTTTATGGAGGTGGTACTGTGTGGTTACTATACAGAGGTCGTATGATAAGGTCATGTTTAAGAGGTTGTACTGCATAGTCACTATATAGAGGTTGTATTGTTTGATAGAAACAGAGTATCTGTACTGCATGGTCACTATAAAGACGTTTATTGTTTGGTAGAAACAGAGTATCTGTACTGCATGGCCTTAACCCTTATCGTGCCAATCACGACTATAGTCGCGCTACATGGTACCTTCCACCAGTGCCGATCGCGACTGTGAGTCGCGCCAGTGGGTATTTCTGATCAAAGCATTGTTTTGACTTATGCGTAATGATTTATGAATAACATTTTACTATAATTCATTAAATAGTAAGATACTGAGCTACTTTTATAAAAATGTCAACCAATCAACGATCTAGTACGTTAAAATCTCGAGTGAATGTAATGACTAATATTTGTTGGAAATTCTGGAACAAAAATGGCTGACGATCGCGGAAAAATGAATGCGCACTATGTTTAAGAGCGAAAATCAGAGCAAAAATACTTGAGTGATGGTACATGTAGTGACAGTAAAATTAGTAATGATGAGGGTATTATCGGCAAATGATAGCTGATGCAGTGCTTCTCAACGAAATTCCGAGGACACCACAAAGCCGTCAAAATCAAGATTTTTCTGTTGACAATGAAGGCGGTTGGAGTATGAATGCTGAACTTCATCAAATTGAAGATTGAAGCGACTTTCATTGTACACGTCTGACATAATTTAATGATAAAACAAATACTTCAAAGCAAATTTATGTTGAGTGTATAATTGTAAACACAATGTATAATAAAAACGCGTAAGTTGTGCGAGAAGCTACAGTATCATTGATTTTTCGAGCGGACTGAAAATAAACACTAACTGTGCAAAATAAGAGTTAAACTAGAAGATGTAATAAATATTTATAATGAAGTTTAGAAAATTATTATTGAAATTCATATTGCATTATATTCAGCCAATTGTAGTTGAAATATTAAATTCTGAGATTGGTATTGATCATTAAATGATATCATTAGTTATATGCAATGCATGAAAATATTTCACATTGCATTGACATATTGCTGAATATTTTCTGCATACTTTAGGTTTTACTCGTTTGACAGATCAATGCAAGTTTCACCGATAGATAGACAGAAAATACATTGTTTTGTTGAAATTTATATTTGACCATAATATGTACAAATTTAGTTGTTTTCGAACGTACAGTCAAATCTTACACCATTATGTATTTGATGTTTCATTCAAAATGATGCAACCCATGACATAATTGACCAGAAACCGATCCTCGGTCTAATGCACCTCCATCTTAAACTTGCTAAATCATGTATGTAGCAAACCTTAAAACGATTAATAAGATAAATTCTAATAACAACATTATTAAAAACTCAAGTTCTGGTTAAACTTGAAATAATTGGCCACACTTATCTCTTAATCGGTATTGATGCGTATTAATGAAAAGTTTAAACCAAGATAAAACTATCAATTACACAATTCTGGCATTAATTGGGACGTCATTTAATGTATCACATTACAAAATTATCTATTAGTAATGACTTTTATTTTGTTTACGTATGGTTACGCATGAAGTTACATGTTTTTGTAGAATATTAAAAATCAAAGCTGAATGAAACCTCTGAATTGAGTTAGTTGAATCTTTATTTGACAGAAAAGTCGAGTTCATATCATATAAGTTTATCCTTAAAGTCATGAGCACAAGATGTGAGATGTACAACTATTGCCTAAATCCGACGTCGGTATTGATAGGCTCATGGCTAACACAAGAACTATCATACATGGGCGTTTTATAGTCGTTCCACAGGCAATTGTTAACTGTCTGTATTGAGAAACTGTGCTGTAATGTTATAGTGTTCATGTAGACGCATATGTGTTGTGTATCAATCGTAGCACCATCAATAGTCATGTCCCATTCTCAACGTCGGCACTGCTGTCCCATCGAACACCAGGGGAAACCCTTTTTACCACATTCATGTCAATGCAAGAGAATGCGTTTTTTCTGCTTGGCATCCTGAAAGTAAATCAACACAGTAGTATTTTTTTTAATACAGCATAACAATGTTTTAGACAGTTTAGAAGTAGCGTCGATAGCACATTACATGGTGTGTGTTTTGTGTTAACAAACAGTATCGTAGTTTAAGGAAATTTGCTGCTGTCAGTTTTACGGTATTATTGAGGTCACGTGACACGCACCGTAAAATCAAAATAGTCTTTAAATTCATTGATTTTAGCTATAACTTTTCCACACTATAGACAATTAACAAATTAGTAAAGATCACTTTAAAAACCCGTTTTATCATTCGTTTTTATTCGTGTTACATTTTTCGACATGATGATTCAACCGCATGCAAGGCTTTGCACTGCATTTAGCACTAACCAAGCGTCTGATGAAATAGTTCTGCTCGTGACAAAAAAACACACATACGTCTATGCACGTAGTACAGATGGGAGATTTGCGAGTGTTAGATGCACAAACAAGTGTATCCAGTTAGGTTTGTATTGATTATTATTACTAGTAAACCGTATTACCGATGGAATAATGAATTGTCATGTATTTTCGCGACATTGACGTGTCTCGTATGTCCGTGGTTCTCATACGTCCGTGGTATGTGAAATTAACAGTCGTGCGCGTCACGTACACGAATCGCACCTGTTAATAAGTGTTCTATCATTTATCTTACATAATTTCATCGAAAAGTTCCAAAAATTGGATGAACAAATTATGCAGCAGTCAGTTGCATCAACCCCCCCCCCCCCCCCCGTGGATAGCTGGGTAAATTTTTACCTTCCAGCTCCCAAACTGGCTGAGGAAATGTTGGGATTTTTTTCTCATAACCAATTCTCTGGGGAAAACATTCCGTTACAAGACAGCCAGGGAAATAACAGTGATTTTACCATCAGCTGTCCCCATCAAGGCTGTGTAGGGTGGGGGGTTAAAAACCATGAGTAAAAATCATATTCCATCCCTGGGACTCGGGGAGCCGTCGATGCAACTGACTGGTGCATTGCAACTGGTTCAATTATAGCTTACGTTACATTACATGCTGTAGTTTGCAACATCTGTTTAACATTTGACCATATAGGGGACCTTGTATATAGACAGAGAAGTCCAGGATTCTTTGGGCCTCTTTGATATAGAGAAGTGTGCTTCATGTGGGGCTAGATCCCATTATTACCAGTGATCATTGACTAGCTTGCATGATGCTCTATTGATTTGAATTTTTAAACACTAGCCACTCAGTCATCTGCAGTATCAATTGTATTTAATATAAATTTCTTTTACAGAGATTTAAAGCTCATCATTATGTCTGGTTGTTATTGATGATGAAGAAGTGTTTGTATGGTTTGATGATGCTGTGAATAAGCTTCGTTTCATAGAGATGGAAAACTTGAGCCAGGTATTATTACAAACTGCTATGATAATTACAGAGTTGGTAATGTAATAAAATATATTTAGCTAGAAATACTTAATAACCCTGGTAAATGTCTTGCTATTTGCACAAGCTACATACAACTGTACTGGCAATTGATTGAAACCAGTAGAGCATCAGACTTGTTTACATTTAAATAAAGTTATAAATTAATCTAACAATTTTATTATACTACAGAATAATACAGATCACTTTAGTTGATAGATTTACTTGTACTATCTTCTTAAGTTCTATGATGTATAAATATTTCTTTTTCAGTTTCAAATGTTAATATTATTAATGTTGATTGTTGGGTCTTTATATGTCTTTATAATTAACTTAATTTTCTTTCAGGTACCATACTCAAATGACAAAGCAATTTGCAAGCTTATCTCATCATAGTGGCAGGATATATAATATGTGAATTCTCAGGTATAAACATGAATGATACCAGTACTAGTATATGTTCATTAATAAGTTTATTATTTGTTATTAAAATAACCATGAATTTATTAAGCTATTAATTTAAATTAGCCAAGTAGGTGGAATGTTGCACAGAGGTTAGCACTCTTGACTACCTGCCCAGAGGTCTCTGGTTTGAATCTTTGCTGGTGCACTGGATATTTCAGAAAATCTTATAAGTGTTTCTGACCGAGGAAGAGTTAATCTGGTTGTAAACCCAGAGGTAGTATCCACTGTATTGTGTTAATCTGTGCTATACACTGGGTATGTTAAAGAACCCAGGAGTGTATTCGGAAGGAGAGAGGTCAGCTCACCTATATTCCATGCATCACTCAGCTCATTGGCCAATTAGGCAGGAATAAATTAAATAGCCAGGCCATATGACTGGCTCAAACATACACAGGGAAAAAAGACATGTCTGTTGATTTTTCCCGATGAAATAAATTTATAGAAATGTTCATGTAAAACAAAATTTTAAAAATTGCAAACAATCTTTATTATATTTTCATGAAACATACTCAAATCAGATATATTAAATGTTATACAATCATATGCTTCATTTTCTTTTCAGTGCTCAAGAACTGATAATAATGAATAAGATACGTGGGTTGTCCGCGAAAGTTGCGAACATTTGTTTCTACTTTATTTCTTCAAACTATATTAGAAATTGGCATACATAGTCTGATACAGCAATATGTTAACACTACAAATGCACAGTTTGAAGGTGATATCTCAAAAGATAGAACGAGTATGTAATTATATCGTAACTGCTATGAGTCAGGTCGGCGCACACTCTAAGACGTCAATGACGTTACGTTTGACTCTGTGACTTCGTCTTTAGATTCCCCGAAAGCCTCTACACGCGTTAACATTTCTTCGGATGATAAAACTTGCGGGAATCTTCTCGCAGATATATGGATGCACTCATGTCTAAATTTTTCTGATAACGTATTATGCACAATGGTCGTACAAATAGATCTACCGACCTAATTCGCTTCATCCGTAACTGCATGATGCCTGTCGTTGTCGAAGACGTTTTTCACTCGCTTAATTAGTGCTGACTTGTCCGGTTTCGGTCTTCCAGTATTTACATTTCGTTAAACTCCTCTTAAAACGCGTGTGCAATATATAAACGAGAGTCCTGGTCATGCAACTTTGAAAAATTTGAACAGACTATGTCTTTTTTTGTTTGTGCGGGATATAAAACCGCGGGCAACACAGTATTTTATTATAACTCTCTGCGCCGCACATTTCCGCGACGTCGCCATTTTCGAAAAACGTGAAAACTTCGATGCTAGGAATAAATTTACGGCGTTGTTGTTATTGACGTCATCGACATATAAACCAACACATTTACGCGGAAAACATTGACGTTCAAGCCTATATAATTTTTAAAGCAAATAATTGAAATTGCTTTAAATTAGACGGTCTTGAATAAACACCATTTCATTTTTGTTCAAAACAATTGAGTGTGCGCCGACCCTACCCAACAGGCATCCGTTGATCAGGTTTTGTAGCAGAAATACAGAAGGAAATAAATTTTAAGAACTAGATATATGTTATAAATGAATTGACCGAAAATGTGTTAAAAGATTTAAGGAAAATAACACGTAGTGTCTAAATGGGAGACAATGTTCGCGACTTTCGCGGACAACCCTCGTACATCTCTTCTGTGAAGTTGGTTTGGTGTGAAGATGTAAAAATACTTTTACTGTACAGTATTATGCTGTATGCCAGATTATTCCAAATCAAGGAATAACTGTTATGGAATATCAGTTTACACCAATTTCCTCAGCTCATATTGCTCATATGTTTGATGATATTGTTTAGACGTGTCTTATCATTCTGTACATTGGTTGACCGATATTTATTGTGGTATTTTGAGAATGGTATACAATGAAATAGTTATTTAAAACATTTAATACCTTTGTGAATGTAGGAATCAAAGGATCGAACTGTCTAGATACATTTTTAACGTGCATACGGAAGAGTGACTGATTGAACAACAGTATAGATATAGTTACAAACTAGTGTATTTTTTAAGTAAAATGTGGCATAACATCAACACCTCTTTTAGAACTTTTTATCTTTTTAATAATACAGCATAGACAGTGATGTGAAGTATTACAATGTATTACTGTAAAATCATTAATTTTCGTGGGGGATGAAATTTCGTGGATTTCATGGTTCACATAGACCACAAACTTTAATCCCAACGAACATTAATTTTGACCCCTGTTTTATTACCTGATATGCAAAATACACGAATTCAAGTCCCAACGAAATTTCATTTTTTACCAAAACCACGAAAGTTCGTCCCAATGAAATTAAATGATTTTACAGTATGCTTATCTATTGACTAATACATTTCAGTGTGTTTCTTTTGATATTGAATGAAAGGATATTGTAAGATGCTCAATGCATATTTGAAGATGATGAGATAACTTTTAAATATTCTTTCTGAAATTCTGTACACAGGTTTGAAGTTTGTTTGATTGCGCTGCCTTGAATGTGTGGTGAATATGTATATGTATATGGATTGCTATCAAACTTAATTTGAAAAAATGTAGTGGATCTTTTTTAACTCATTTTTGGATAACTATCAAATTGTATTTATAATCTGTGCTACACATGTCTATGTCTGACTTATTGGTGCACTGTCGATAGTGTTCATGTTGTAACAGCAACATATTTTTGAGGCCCTACCAATCTTTAATGTCTGTCTCTAGAAGAATGCTTTGTCCTTGAATCTTTAAGGTTTACATAGATGTTGGTTAACAACAGTTCATGACTCTATTTATTTTGAGGTTAAGGGTCAAGGTCACTGTGATCTTTACTATTTCCTACTATTGGCCTTTTTTTAGTTATGTATATGTATAAATTTAGTAACTGGTATATAACTTTGCTGCATTATATTTCCATTATTTCCGCACTTACCAGACTTTGCTGTCTTGTATTCAAGCAAGAACAAAAAGCAGAAAAAAAACAGAAATAAACTATGTGATAACTCATATTACGTTATTATTTCTTTTGCAATAGTTTAAAAAATGATTTTGTGATTGCTCTTTGTCCATCTGTCCATCCACAATTGCTTTTTGTCACATTAGAGGTTACTTGGTTGTGCACATCTGTCATTTATTCGGACAAAAATTGTAGTTACCATGGCAACAGAAACATGAACAACCTGGAAACCAGGTACGGGACTCCTGTTTTGCTTCTAATGCATTATCTTTTTTATAATCTAAAGTGGAATGATATCCAGGTGAGCTATTTAGGACCACTATTCTAGAGCAACTTCCCTTCGAGGGGATATGTGTATATATATACAACAATGTAAACTAACTATGCTCTTACATTGATACTGGTTACATGCAGGCTTGGTTAAAATACACCAATAGACAAAAGCTTTAGCATCCAGAGAATACCAAACGCATTGCAATATTGTTTGACCTTTTATGGGGCCATAACATGAAACCCTAGGAAGAATATAGTTAATGTCATGAACCTATAATTGGCTATGGTTTGTTGAACCCTAAAAACGACTCTTACCCTGAATTAAGTTTTGTAGCAATTGCGGCTTTATCAATTCATAAACAAACCTCGACCTCTGAAGACAAGGTCAAAATAACCAATTGATGGCCCCTTTAGGGGCCATAACTCTGAAAATCCATGTGAGATATATAGCTGGTCGATGCCAGGGAATATGATCTTACACCGAATTTACTTGTGCGCAAGTTTGTTTAGATTCGAGTAATTAACAAAACTACATGTACCACGTTTTAGGCAATGTCAAAATAACCAATGTTTGGCCCTTTTAGGGGCCAGAACTTTGGAACCCATAGCGGGTCATAGTTGGTCGAAGCCATGCAGTAAATAAGTATCACATTTTTGTACCAGTTTTGTGAAAATGAATAACAAATGATCCGACTTCCATACAGGCAATGCCAGAAATAGCCAATTCCAGGCCCTTTTAGGGGCCATACTTCTAGAATACAACGTGAAATGTGGCTAATTTTAGAAAATATCAAAACTGTTATGAAACTAAACATTGTGTAAGGTTTATTTTCTACATTAAGCAAAGTTGAAAATTTCCTGTGCTTTTTTAAATAAAATTCGCCTGTGTGATTACCCCACCCACTTTTTTACAAGTACTTATACAGAACAGTTTATTACTAGACTTATCATAACAACATCCTATCACTTTAATACCATTATATCATTAAACTGTGTGCAGAAAATGAGATTTACAAGACACTTGAGTTTATAAAAAAAAATATTCCAGCATAGCTGTTTTATTGAGTTTTTACCCTCGGGAGAGATCTGTTCATATACAAAACAAGGGCCATAGCCAAAACAACATAAGATCGATTCAATTTCATCATTTCAACTTTTCGCCTTAAGTCTATTCTATAAATACAGAAAGTTTAAAAATAAGTCTATCCACTTGAATTTCTGAAAAAATGTTGAACTTAATAAATGCCTGTGTGTTCCGATTTTACATGTAGCTCAATTTTGAATAAAATATATTGCAGTACTAATTAGCTGGCCCCTTTTTCACTTTTCGGTATTTGGTGATGTTCATCAATTAGGAAATGTGTCTGATTGATATGTATCGGAATACAAACAATAAATGTAGATATCATGACACATATGTTATTTTATAACACTTTTAAGTCGGCACCACATGAGTCATTTAGGCGCGAATGAGTCTAAAATACAAAATGGGGTGATCTTATAAAAGGGGCCATATATCAAAAACAAGCATGGGGCCCCCCAATTTTTATTTCGTGTTTCGCCTCATATATGAATGCTCTTAACGTGTGCAAAGAATTAGAAAGTTCTGGACATTCTGTAAAACAGGCCGACAGCAGCGTTCTTCCTTAAGTGAAAAAAGTGCCTAGAATATTGTATTCATGTAAGACGGCAATTAACTTAGGACTTTCTTATGAAACCTGATGACAAAACAACTGGCTTATATTTAAGCATACTTTTCCACTGGTTGCAATATCATTTAACTTTCATAACGTGCCGCAATAGCATAATTTTAATTCACATTTAACCTTAGAAATAGCGGCTTTAATGTACAAAACAATCAATCATCAGCTGTTTGGAGGCACAAAGTACCAACAGATAATGCCTTTCGAAGACTCCAGCAAGGAAAACCGGGTTTTATGGTGTTCTTTCATCTGCTGTCAGCAATACCAACACCGAATTTGAGATTTTTGATCACTTTGGCCGTATCTCCATTCATACTAGAACAGACAGGGACATATGTGGGCCCATCATAATTTCGTGAACTAATTCTACTGTTTCATAACGCTTTTTGCATGGTCAAAGATAATTTCTTATCCAATTAATTAAGCATAAAAAGTGATTGATGACGTCACTATTTATGAGGTCATAGCAATATTCTAACGTCATGTCATTAGCGTTCGTTATTAAAAATGGCGTAGCCTGGTATGATCGAGTAACGTTTTGTATTAAAGACTTATACATTATACTCACGCAATATGTCTTCAACATTCAGAACATTTTGAATGCAGTTTATATGGACTCTATGGTAATCGAATAGTGCATTTTCATTGTCGAAGAGGTACTTAAAGGTCAATAGAGGAGCAAACAAAGACGATAAGCATATTCGCCGGCCATTGGTTGTTAATATTGGCGGTCGGTAAAGTGTATTGACCATAATATTTTGTGACATTCAAAGAATAACTTGTAACTACTGTGTTTCTCCGAAAGCTTCTGTTATTAGACACTATTGTAGCAATAATTAAATCACAGTTGTTATCGGCTATTAAAAGAAAGCACATACAACTTCAAATGCATGAAATTCTGATCTACCATGAAAATTCGCCAATCCGTAGCTGCAGCGTTGTTTCGGACACAATCTAGGACCTGAATATACAACTGTTACAGCACCCATCCTATAGCCCAGAATAGACTATAGGCTACTTCAGGCCATTTCCAAAACTCAAAAATAGCCTGCATGGTTAGAAATACAAGCCCCGAGAGAAGTTGGGTGCGTCATAAACAAAACGTTGTGGGAGATGTCACGTGACGGCCTGTAACACGTGCTCCAGTTGTGGCTCGAGCAATGGAATAAATGCAAACTGTGCATGGGATGTTACTTTAATAAGGACTAGAGTCTAAACGTGTGTAAGGTTATTTATACTCCCAACATAAAATTAGTTCACGAAATTATTGATGGGCCCTCGTATATGTGGTTGTCGTTGGCTTGTATTGATATAAGGACTTGCAACATACATTTTTCATGCTTCAATCGAGCGATTGTTCACAAAATTTGCTGTGCGCGATACCAAAATGTGACGTCACAGACCACATGATTGTGCACCGTGTGATTGAAGAGTTGAAGACCGCTATGTAAGATGGCTGCTTCTTGGAAAATACGATGATTTCTCATCATGTTTCGTATTTAACTTGTTGAGGGGTTCAGGCATTAGTTTCATCGTAAATTATTTTTAGAAATCAGCAAACAATTGAGCATTCTCCAAAAACGAGTCTTATGATCTCGAAATCACAGGAAAGCAGGTTACTTGTGTAACCCAATGTTTGATCACATGTAGATAGACATACTCATGTACTACACAGTCTGTAAATTTAGGATTTTAGTTTACTTGCCCAAATTGGCAATAGTGAATAGTTTTCCTATATACTGTATGAATAATAACTGCAGAAGTTACTTGAACACTTTTTATATAGTTTAAACATGTGATAAACGAGGTCTACTAAAAAACTAAAATGTTTGCACGCATGTAGAACATACAAATTACTATCACAGGTGGCAGTATCAGTGTTTTGTCCGCAAACAATTAAAAAAAAAAAATTAAAAAAATTCCGTACTGAGCTAATACTAGTATACTATCAAGGTATAAAGCGTACTATATGTCTATATGCCAAAGATTGTGGAACATTGCATCTCGTTGTTTCAACATAAAGTACGGGCGCTAAAGAAAAATTGCTATACAAGTCATTCAAATAAACTATAAGATATTCAATCTTACCGAAAATCTCGTTCAATTGTATCATATAACTGCGAAACAGCAAAACAGTGTTACTTTCGTTATTTAACTTCGCTCAAGGTCATTTTATTCATGCACTGGTTACCCGCTGCGCTCACAGTATCGTAATTATTGTTGGGAACCAAGCCTATGCGATGTTCCACAATCTTTGGACATAGACATATACTACGCTTTATACCTTCATAGTGTACAAGGAGTTAGTTAGACAATCGATATATATACTAGTATACGGTCCATGTAGTGTATTTGCTCAGTCACGGATTTTTCTTTTTCTTTTCTAAACACTGATACTGCCACCTATAATTACTATAAGACATTGTTTCCTTGTATTACAGAGATTCTGCTGGTAGAGAAGCATACAGGTTAGTGTTACCGACGACTGAGAACAACAAATCAGACCAGATAAAGCTACCAGCAATATTTGTACTGCTCAGGTACTCTTCTCCCCTTTTTGTTTGTTGCTGGTTGTTTAATTACAGAACTCATCAAAAAAGATTTGTCAGGAAGAATAATTTTTTCTTCAAGAAATTAATGTTTGTCTATCAGTCTGTAGGGCTCCCATTCATATTCATTATTCTGCTTTTAAATTTGTTTGATGGTTTTAATATGTAAATATGATAAGAAATTGAGTCATGACAGTTATGGTGAGTGTATGTTGTTGTTTTTTAACATCAGAGTTAAGGCTCTTGTTGTAGTTTATTCATCTTGAAAGTATGTTGGTTCCTGTCTTTTTTGCTATCTACTGAGACAGCCATATAAGTGCGTGTTGATTTAGTTTTGTTCCTGCCAGATTAGCCAATGACCGACTTATTATAATAACTATTATTTCACTACTGTTAATTTCAGGCGTTATTGGCCAATATGGCAGCAATGTTTGCAATATATCATGGACCTACTGGTCTGGCTCATATTGGATCAAGGGTACATAATGCTACAGTAATGTTACCTGAAGGTAAGATTAAACAATACTTTGTAAAATTGCATACCAGAGCTCCAAAGCCCAAACCTGTCTTAATTGTAATCCAACCTTAATAAAACCTTGTCGCAATTGTGTTTCTATAAAATATATGTCAAGCTCAATTCTAGATTTTTTGGTGTCAAAAACCCCCAGGTTTCTTAGTCATATCTAGAAACAACCTTGCATAAATTATAGTCTAGAAGTCGCAGTTTTACAAAACACAATCATTTTGAATATTTGTCCATTGGAGTTTGTTTTGTGTAAAGCCTAGAGTCATAAGTTGATAGCTGTTATATTTCGACATGTCAGTTTTAATGTGCTTATTTCTCCCAAATATAGTAGTCTCCCAAATAAAGTGGTCTCCCAAATATAGTGGTCTCCCAAATATAGAAGTCTCCCAAATATAGTGGTCTCCCAAATATAGTGGTCTCCCAAATATAGTGGTCTCCCAAATATAGAAGTCTCCCAAATATAGTGGTCTCCCAAATATAGTGGTCTCCCAAATATAGTGGTCTCCCAAATATAGTGGTCTCCCAAATATTGTGGTCTCCCAAATATAGTGGTCTCCCAAATATAGTGGTCTCCCAAATATAGTGGTCTCCCAAATATAGAAGTCTCCCAAATATAGTGGTCATATATTGATTTTGTGCTAGATGTCTGTTTGTATGGATGCCAAAATGTTTTCTACCAATCATTATTGTGCATTTTGTCAGTAATTTCAGGTTGATTGATACTGAGTTATTGCCCTTTGTGGCAAACATATGTTTTTGTATGGAAAACCCTTCAAATGTTAGTAGTATAACCAATGTATGGTTATATCGGGTATCAAACAAGCTGCACATACAGTACATACAAGCACATTCTGCTGCACATACAGTACATACAAGCACATTCTGCTGCACATACAGTACATACAAGCACATTCTGTGATACACTGAAAATTTTCAATAATCATTTAGTTATAATTAAATAATGTTTTTGCAATAAGCATTTTCAAGGTTAAACGATTTGTATAGGTGTATAGTTTGGTTAATTTGACACGAGCCATTCTGACCTTTTGATTTTCATAATTTAACGGTCGATATATTGCCTACGTTTACAACACCGATTCTATGTTTTCATAATCGGGAAGTATCACGAAGACGCTTAAGATGGAATATGAAGACTAATCTGGAATACTTCTTGCAGAAATTAATATATTCAAAGCAAGAACCTTGTAATATATTCTTGCATAAAGGTCAGAGTCAGGTCAAAATAGCCAAACTTTACTTCTTTCGTATCAGATATGTTTTTCTGTTCATTGCCAGGAACTATGCCATTCTCAAATTTTCTGTGATTATATCTCTCGCATATAACGGTTAACTTATAGTCAAAGTTCAATAAAAATTTGGTACCAAGTCTAATTGCGCATATTGTCAGTTATTTTACAGTGTGGGGAATCACGTGATCAAATGAATAACGTTCGCACTCAAAACAATTGTGATTTCGTCTGCTAACGCTGAGTTTTTTCTTGATTATAACGATCGTGCATTTAATATGGTTATATTATATAGCCTAAAGAATATATCCGGTATATGTAAGAAAACCTGGCAAGTACTGATTTCGCTCTAACTTTAGCTGTTTTTAATTGATGCTCGACCTGTCACCAAATGCAGTTTTTAAGTGAGTGTAATAATTTGGTCGAGCATCAGTTAACATCAGCTGAAGATAGAGCAAAATTGGTAATTGTCTGGTGTTCCTACATAAATGTACTTTAAGTTGTATAATATATTCATGTAAAGTGCACGATCACTATAATCAAGAAAAAACTCATCGTTTGCAGCCGAAATAGCAAATGTTTTGAGTGCGAACGTTATTCATTTCAAAACAAGTTGAGCCGCGATCTGAGAAAAGGGCCCTTAAGGCAGTGGGCCCCTAATACACAAAATTTTAAAATTGATCAATTTGCTATTTTTTATTGCTAAAAATACTTAGGAAGCATAATGTGAAATATAAAAAAATTCTAACCACAGGTTTTGAAAAAAATATTTTTTTGGTCTGATCACCTCCCATATTGCAATTTGTATGAAAAAATGGATGACCATTCTGACAAAAAAGACAATAAAATCATCCAATTTTATTTCAATTTTCAAACAAATTAACTTTACATGTGCCTAATAGTCATATACAATGAAAACTATATCAATTACAAGTAAGATATAAGATAGCTATGTACATGAATATTACTAGCATAGTTGTAAAACGTCGAGATTTGTTTTTTAGGTCTACAAAACATATGATTTATAAAATCCTAAAAAAATCAAATAAATGAGCAAATAGCACTTTAAATCACCCCAAAATTTTCATCAGACCATAATGCATATATTTAAGCCAAAAGAAATATAGGTTCACCATCAAATTATCAAGATATAACATTTTGTTTGACCCCCACCCCCACTTATGATGCTGGTCAAAAAGCATGGGAAATGGTAACCTGACGATTTTTCAAAAAGGTGTTACTATTTCATTTGAAAATGTCCATTTGTATAAGTACTATATACATACATTTTCATTATATGAATTTCCAAAAGTCTTAAATCAAATGATGCAATGGTTGCCATGGCAACCAATTCTTAATGCGAAAATTGCACATTTTTGCTAAAAAGTCTTAATTTGACCCTTTATTTCACTTAAAATTAATGAGAGATAGTTCATAATATGCACTTGAACTAATTCATAGTAAGGAAATATAAACTTAATGAAAATATGTATGTTCTTAACAAACTTAGAGCTGCAAATGCTACCTGTGGTGCAACAAATACTGTCGCATAAATTGAAGTTGCATCATAAAAAGCACAAAGGAAATTACAAAAAAGCAGTGTTGGGCTCTGTTCTGCAGTTCTCTTTATTCAACATAGGTAAGTAACAAATAATTCAATGATTTAATTGTATGAAAATTATTATTAGGCTCAATTGTGGCATAGCTCTAGATTTGACCCCCAAGTTATGTACATTTTTGGTATTTTGACTCATAAAATGTCGTTTCAGGAATACACTAGGAAATTGTCATGGTTAAGTGAAAAGCATTTGAAACTTTGTCCTTATATATAACATGTTCGATATGTAATGAGTTATTTTTTATTCTATATTGCTTGAGATATCAATGGTCCCAATATATCCCCCCATCCAGGTAATGAATATTGCCATTAACCCTGCTTTCACAATCTATTTGCCTTGGATTTTCTTTGAAAAACTGGGTTAAAATTGTGAAAATGTATTTGTCTTCTAACATAATGGAGTTTCATTACTTCTTTGCTAACTAAAATTGCTCATACCAGACTTCACACTATTTAAATTGAGGTTATTGTTTACAGCATTGGCAGTAAAATTACATGACACTAGTTCCGAATTCGGACATAATACAACAAGCTGTTTCAGAAAATCAATGTCTGCCTTGGCATTATGCACATCGTTATTATTGCCTAGGTTAAGTTTTACTTCATGTTTTGTGACTCTCATGGATTTAAAAACAACACTAAGACTGTCTGTTCCACCGTGCACACACAAAAAGAAGGAATCCCGTTTTTTCCTTGGCTGTCAAAATAACTGGGAAGTCAGTTTTGTGTATGAGTAATTATAAACACATTGAATCCAAGCTGCATAATTCTTTTATGTGAAGACTTTCAATCCTAGCATAACTTGTGTTTCAGAAATACACAGAAGCTGTCTTAAGGTTTTACTTCCGGCGCACCGCAGCATTTTTTCCGTCAGGCGTCACTGTATCACAAGCTGTAAAATATGAATATGGAAGAGTTCAGTTTATATGCATAACGATACATGTATATTTATAAATTAGTATCAGGAAGTATAACGTCGTGGCACAATTGAACGTCATAATGACGTTTTAGAGTGGCGATTGATATTATTAATAAGGGAGAGAACTAAAAGACGTCCCATCCTCTAAAAAGTGTAGGGATTGTGTCCCTTAGACAATTAAATATTATCCCAGGTCATGACGTCATATATGACGCAATATATGTTAAAACAATAATTTTGAATGTACTTTAATTTCCATGTAAACAAACATGGAAGAACGGTGTAAAGAACATACACCTGATATAAAAGAAGCTGCATATGTGATGAATGTGATGCTTCAATACATGCCTTATTATATTTTATATCACATTGGCAATGTTTACAACTGAAGGGGCTACCTCACAAGTATGAACTAGTGTAGCAGGATGGGCAATACAATTAAGAGGCTGCCCTGTAGTGGTACTCATTGAAGCATTCCAAGACGTTATTTAACTGGCACATCGACTCCTGTGACCATAAGGCTACCAGATTACATTGTAAATGGCAGTATCCAAAATTTAGGTTTCGTCCGAATTAAGATACACTTCGACTGATCAAGACTGTTTTTAAGTGTTATGCACAAAAATGATTTATGTTGTATCCTGCCACATCATTGTCGCCTTGTAACATACTTAATGTTGAGTTCTATATTAACACATGAAGCATATATTTTTGGGTTAAAACATAGCAAATTACAAACAAAAGTGAGGATTTTTGGAATCGGCAGACCACATGGTCTTTTCCAGTCCTATTTTATTGAAAACCACTGCAATATGATTGTAGTATCTTGTTGTGTTATATAGTATATGAAATTATCAGTTATTGAACAAGACACGATATTTTGGGATAAAATCCGTCAAAATGTAAACACAAATGGTGAATTTGGAATTGGTTTACTGTAATGCCATTTATTATGTTATTTGATTATTAATCAGTATGATGGACACTTGTTGTCTGCCTACATAAGATATTGCTAATCTGATGTCTTAAATATTGTCCATATTCAGACATTTTTGGGGCAAAAACTTTGTAAAATTAAGCAAAAGTGAGGATTTTTGGAATCGATTGACCACATGGTCATTTACAGTTGTATTTATTGAAAACCACTGCAATATGAGTGTAATATCTTGTAGTGTTATATAGTATATGAAACTATCAGTTATTGATCAAGATTCGATAGTTTGGGGTAAAATCTGTCAAAATATAAACACAAATGGTGACTTTTGGAATCGGTTTACTGTAATGCCATTTATTATGTTATTTGATTATAAATCAGTATGATGGACACATGTTGTCTGCCAACATATGCTATTGCTAATCTGATGTCTTAAATGTTATCCATATTCAGACATTTTTGGGGTAAAAACATTGTAAAATTAAACAAAAGTGAGGATTTTTGGAATCGATTGATCACATTGACCTTTATAATCGTATTATATCTAAATCAACTGCAATTAATTTGTAGTAATTTAAAGTTTAATATCAAATAATACATTATCCATTTGGATCACTATATGATATTTTGGGTTAAAATCGTACAAATTATAAACTAAAATGGTGATTTTTGAAATTGGTTTACTACAATGTCATTAATCACATTAATTAGTAATAAAGCACTAAGATAGGCAAATGATGTCTTTTCGCTTAAGATATTAGTAATCTAGTTTCAAAGTGGTACGCGTCTTGAGCTACTTTTGGCGTAAAACAGTCCAAAATATTAACGAAAGTGAGGATTTCTGGAATCAATTGATCACAATGTTATTCATAATCATGTTTTATCCAAAATAACTGCAATTGGTTTGTCACAACTTGTAGTATTATATATAGTAAGAAATTGATAACTTAAAGCTTTTGTTGAAGATACCATGTTTTGGGGGAAAAATGTTACAAAAATAAACTTAATTGATGATTTCTGGAATCGGTTTAACCATAACACCATAACACCATAAAATGTGCTGTTTGATAATTAAACAATACGAATAGTCACATGTTGTCATTCCGCACAAACATTAATAATCTATTCTAAAGAGTTAATCATTGTGTGATATTTTTGGGCTAAAACATTACAAAATATAAACACACAGTTGTAAGTTAAGTAATTTTGAATCAGAAGACCACATCATTATTAATCATAGCATAATAACTTACTGTGTTAGGTTGGTGGTAACAATATGCTTAATACATCAAAACAGTTCTGTATAAAGTGAGTTACGTGTGTGAAATGCGATATTTTAGGATAAACCTGGAAAAATGTAAACGAAAAACCTGTTTATTGGAATCTGCTATCTACAATGGTGTTAATAATTTAATTTCGATATAAGGCCTGTAATATGTACATACTGATTGGCATTTACAGCGTCTGAACTTAAGTGACAGACCACCAAACCATTAATTATTATGGGTGATTAATACCTGTAATGGGTTAGCAACAAGACAGAGGCCTACATGTTTGAATCAATGATCCTTTGTATGTATTATATTTACATCTATGTTGCCATTACAACCACTGAATTTGTCAGAATAAAACAATGTTCAAGCGTAAATGTTATCATTATATGTTTTTTTCCTTCAAATCCCATATACAAAATTTCATACATGTACATGGGAAATTCTTTGAGTTATGACGGGATTCCAGATTTTGAAGTATTTTCACTATGGTGGTATCCATAGCAACCACATTTTTGTTAAAATGAATTTATATTTAGATGTTCATACTCTTCTTGTTGACACCTAACTACATACCAGGTTTCATAAATCGAGCTTCAAAACTGTATGAGTAATTTCAGTTTCCAGTCTTTTTTACATATTTTCACTATTTCGGTCTCCATAGCAACCACAATTACAGACACAATAAAAAATGGGATGTGCATAATTCCCTTTATTGCCCCTTATCCACATATCAAATTTGCTAAACTTAACTTAAATGATGTTTAAGTTATGTCAGGATCCAGATATTTGACGAACTAATTGACTAACAAACTGACTGACCGACGGAGGGCAAACCGATAGGCCCCGTTTGAAAACCAGTTGGGGACTAATTAACATACATACCCTGAAATAAAATAACTTCTGTTTTCAGTATTACTGGTCTGCTCCAATCATACACTGCATTTATTTAATACAATGCCCATATATTGCAGTTGTAATATTTTCCTGATCATTAGTAGTAAACCAGAGAATTTTGCATATTTTAGTAATTGAATAAATGGTTGCTATGGCAACAATAAATAAGATAAAGGCATATTTATACACACAAATGTTACTCCTCATAAATAGGTTTCGTTATTCAAATGATAAATTCTATCCGAGCAGATTAACAGCAGTGTGAAAATGCCACTTAAATACCAAACGGTAACAAAATATGTCCATGTTGAGATACCCGTTTTTTGCCAAAAATGTTCATGTCATTGTATCCTTTAAAAGGTCATAAGATTGTTAATATTTGAAAAATTGACAAAAATCTTTCTTTCTTGTACACAGGAAAGATAGATTCTTTGGAAAATGCAAAAAAATTAAAATCGAAAAATTTTCAATAAGGGCCCTTTTTTCAGATCATATATCTTTGGGCACAATTTGTTGGTTTGAGTCAGGATTTGTTGGTTGGCGACCCACTACTAGTATATTAGTTTAAATAATACAAATTGCAACATAAGTGGCTAAAGTCAATATGTGTTCATGTACTACCAAGTGCTATTTATGTTATCAACCGCCTATTTATGACTCAAGAAACCTGGCAATTTAAGGTCCTTTATTCAAAGTCCAACCACAATTTGGAATTATAACAATATTACCTATATTTCTCATTGTATTTTGTAGGCCAGAATTTAAAGAAAGGCAGAACAGGAACATAACTATCTCAAAGGAGCTACAAAGGTACAGTTAATAACCCCAAAATACTATTTTAGATAAAATATGGAAATTGCTCTTAGATTCTTGATTGATTATTTTACAATCCATGATTTTATGACAATCTAGCCTCAGTAACAAATTATAATTTATAATTTCAATCTCCCTCAAAGTCTGAGGTCATTGGGCAATCTGGTAGGGAATAAAACCAGGCGCGTAGCTAGCCCTCTTTGCGTGTGGATTCAGGATTTTGCTAGGGGGTCGGGCATACTCCCCTGGAAAATTTTAAAAACAAAGGTGTAATCTGGTGCATTTCAGGCATTCTCGTGGTGCTTTGCTTAGTTTTAAAAACATCAATTTTAGGATAATGAATTTACAAACAAATGCTTAAACTCGACTAAAAGAGCAAGAGCCCGAGAGCAATTTTGATATTTAGGGCCCTGCAAAATTTTTTGCAGGTGCCCTATAGTAATCACCCTGTGCGTCTGTCTGTCTGTCCGTCCGTCTGTCTGTCTGTCCGCACACACGAAAGCTACCTTAGGTGGTCGGAGGTGTGGCCTAACACAATAGAAATCTATTCAATTCATTCCATGACCACTTAATTCTTTTGTCCTTTAAGTGGTCGTTCCTTTGATCTTAAACAATGGAATGACCACTTAAGGTAGCGATCGTGGGGGCGTCCGCCCGTCTACATTTTTCAATGTTTTTCTTAATAACTTGCAAACCGTTAAAGGTATCGACTTCAAACTTTAAACATAAGGTCACAGCAACAATACACTATTGTATGCCAAGTTATGTTACTCCAGCTACAATATTGTAAGAATTATGAGCCTTTGTAAAATGACCCATGTGCCCCTTTTTCGACTTCAAAACTTTAACATTAGCCATAGTTCAAAAACTTTTCAAGATATTCAAATGAAACTTGCAATACTTATTGACAATGATAACGAAAGGGCCCTGATCACGACAGTGATGGTTCTAGTTTTATATAATTTTCTGATATGCTCATAGAAGTCTAGTTGCCGCCAATATTAAGCCCAGCGAACTGTATGATTACATTGTCAACCAATGTCCATAAGTTTTCAGCTACTACTACTAGTATCCAAAATTGCCAGCATAGACAGACATTCAGTTGTCATAATAGATCATATACAATGCCTTTGCCCTTCTTATAGTACTAACATTCACAACAACACGACAGTGTGTTTAGAACAATGCCCGTTTCTAGTATTCTGAGATAACAATGTCACAGTGTTGTTGGTGGTGAGCTGTTTTCGGTTTTGAATGCTGCACTTTCTGCAATATAATCATATAACCGCTAATGCCATACAACTCTCTCAAACAATCAAGCTGCTTCAACTTGATGATTTGCTTCTGTGAACGTTGGAAGTGGTCTAGAATTCTGCAATATGAATCAAATAGAAATCATGCAAAGAGACGATAAAGTCGATCCCTAGGATATTACACCTAATGTTGCAGGCATTGGAGTCTACTCGCTCTAGATAGAATTTATGGGATATATGGTGGTGAATGACACTTTTAAAGTGTAGAGTGAGTCTGTTAGACTAGCCCATCTACTGTCTCATATAGACTCCGATGCAGATTCAGAAATCAGTTTGTGATTACTTATTGCATTATTACTTATTGCAAAAGCATCGCTTTGCATCTGTTCCCAAAAGACGTTTTTGCACATTACCGAGTTTCTGTGGAGCGCATTGGGTTTGAAGGTAAGTTCTAAGGAGTACTTCTATGCATGCATACACTAAATAATGAATCTAGTAATGAGAACAGGCTTGAGAAAGTGGTTGCTTCATTAGTTGTTGACTCAGCTTGTTAAAAATGAAGTTACGCAGCTGTACTGGGATGAGTTTTTAACGCCAACGAACGTGCATGTAAGTGGCACCAGTACAACTAATAATTACGGAATGGTAAAACTCTTTGCGTAAATAATATGTTCGATATCTGAGGATAATTACAATATGAATGCAACGGAAAGTGAGGAATACGTGATTATAGTCATTGTGTATGGACTGTGCCAGAATTTTTTTTTCCAAAATCATGTGGATTCAGCCACGTACATGGGTGTAGGAGCGTCTTCAACATTGGGGGGGCCAAACATTTGGCAACTTTGGGTAAAAAAATTTTTTGCTCGCTACGCTCGCAAAGTCACTTTCTTATGTCAATTAGTCAACACGCAATATTTGCACAAAAATATTCTACACGCAAACTGTACTCTTAAACGTCCAAAACACTCCTATATCTATATACTAACTGTGAGTTTAGGGTTCTGTGGTCATTTGATTAAGTAATTACGTCTTAACTGGATGTTAATCCGTTGAAGTATACACGGGTCCAGGGGCGTAGCCCTCCGGAAAATTTTCTAAACTATGGTTAAATCTAGTGCATTCTAGGCGTTCTGATATACCTTATTTTGCATTCAAAAGGGACCTTAATGCAGGAAATTTAAGTTCTTACAAAAACACAATTAAGTGTTTGCATCAAATTTAAATTTTAAAGGTGAAAACGTTTGTTTGTAGAATTATCTGATAATCTTGCAGCATATACCAATTAATATCACGTGCAGACTTCGAGGTAAATCTATACAATTATCATGGTATATTTTAGACATCATTTAATTGTGGCCTTATTCGCCACCCAACCCAAGTGTTGAACGTATATCTTTATTCGCGAACATGATGATTTTCAAGAACAATCGCCGACCTTTATTTCGTGACTTTATTATTGTCTCCTTAAGTTTATTGAGACGTACAATATAATCTGAAAATTATCCTCGAATGAATTATGATTTTGTGTTGTGACTTGTGAATTAATTTCACTACGAGGCCACATTCACTAGAATATGAATCAATGGTGATAATGAAACTGAACATTTCTCCAATACAAGACAAGGACACACACTTTTTACTCACAGCTACTATTAGACCTAATTATTCTATTTTAGCATATGTATCCAAAATGAGAGATGTGGTTAAGATCAGGGGTGGTAATCCAATATGGATCTTACTTGACTTAACCCATTCCCACATAGCATATAGCCATATAAGGCAGTGTATTCATATAGTGTTATCAGTAGATGGCTTATCAGTAACCTATAGATAAACCATCAGTTTACTACACTGTCCTTATATGGGTTTATTGGAAATTGTGTAAAATCTATACCATAGTTGGTTTAAACTAGGTTTATCATAAGAAATAATTATTTAATCCCTTATTGACCAATATAAACTTTGTACAGAATTAAATTTCCTTTCTAATGGTACCAATTTTATGCATATTCTGGATAAATTCAAAAATATGTAAAGTCATAAAACAATTTCATATACATAAATATGCATAAATTTGGTATTATTAGAAAGGAAATTTTAATATAACAACATTTATTTCAGTTTAAATTTCTTAGATTTTATAATTTACTGTCACAAGTCATGATAATAAATAAACATGCATAAATAATCATGAATATAGCAATGAATCAAACTAATATATCACAGTAAATTCAAGCAAATGATCAGTTCATAACAGTTGCAATAATTAGTGTCAATATACTCTGTCGGATACTAAGTTTATGATCCATACACTCAAAATTTAACTTCAGTCATTTCATAAATAGTTTTCAAATATCAAATAAGAATAATGATGTTGTATCCACTTTTAATCCATAATGAGTTTGATTCACTTTTAGTTTACACTGTCACTTACACACTGTCACTGTCACTTGTCACGTTTAGTTCACAATCACATCTCCTGGCCATGGTAAAGTCTGTGGCAACCATCCTTACACAAGTGTACATGGCAAACAGCACACCCATACACTGTTTCCTTTCGCTTGTTAAAAGCCTGCTTGTGAAACTTACATGTTGTCTTATTTCCCGGCAAGCGAACGTTAGTATGAACCCCAATGTTCTCATTCCCTACAGCGGGCATTAGCACATTGTCTCTAGAGGTCCTCTTTCGTTTGGAATATCCCCCGATCAACTGTTTCACAAGTTCCAGACGAAAGTCAATGTGACGATATCTCTTCTTCTTCATGACTCTGGCCGACACTTCCTTGTAGATGATATAACTGTTCACCAGAGCACAGTTCAACATGAACCAGAAGAGATATCGCCACCACTTCTTGCCGTTACGACCCACACTGTAGTTCATTCTAAGCTGATCATGAAGATCAACCCCACCCATAAACTGATTGTATGTCCAAACACTGTGGGGCTGTCGAACATTCAAAACATCCACATTCACACGACGACGCGCATCCCTCACATCACGTGGGTCGCTCAATGTTGAAAGGTGATGAACGAGACGTTTGTCCTTCCACACGCTAGCAGTAACATTAGTCCCTCCCAACTGCATGATCTTCATGTCACCTCGCGCACTTATGTCCTGGGGTTTCTTCAATGCAGCTGGGAAACCCTGTCTATTCACTCTAACTGTCCCACAAGCATACAGTCCACTATCTAATAAACTCTGTAGAAGAGGTAGTCCAGTGAAAAAATTGTCAAAAAACACCCATCTGTTAGACTGTTCAATATGACTGGTCAAACTGCGTACAACATTATATCCAAGGCCATGTTCTGGTTGATTGTTCTGTTTACCAAGATACACTTGAAACTTCGACATATAGGCACAGTTCGAGTCACATAACATCCATACTTTCATACCACGCTTGATAGGTTTGGCCGGCATATACTGACGGAAGGAGAGACGTCCAGTGTACTTTATCATAGCCTCATCCACAGAAACTTGTTTCGAAAGAGTATAACTGTTCATAAATGTCCGACTCAAAGTATAAATAATTTCCCGCACTTTGAAAAGTTTGTCATATCCATCACGACCCCGTTCTACTTCCTGTGTACGGTCACTAGCATGAAAATACTGACAGATCTTCGAGAAACGGTTACATGTCATAGTGTTAATGATTCCAGCATTACCAACAAACGGATCACTAGACCAGTACATATCCAGCTGAGGTAGTCGGTTCACACCCATAAGTATGTTGATGGACAGAAAGGCACGCATCTCAGGCTCCGTAACGTCAACCCAGTACGAATCAGGACCATCCCTCGTCTGCTTCCAAATCGCATACCCATTCGTGTAAATCACCAAAGTCGAAATCAACTGCATCGGGAATAGTAGCCAAAAGTAGTCTAATGGGGTAGCAGTTTCTGTATTGAAGTCGTCTGGCAAGTTAGGGCCCGGTCGTTCAACAAAGTCTTCCATCTGAAAAACAAAGAGATATTTTACAATCAAAGAAAAAGTCATGATGTTCAAAAGTATTTTAGAACAAACATGTTTCAATAGACAGACATGAACAGAAAAATATGCAGTAACATGATTTATTACTAACATAAATAAATTATTAAATTAACTAATTGGTTTCACTGGTTAAAAATGACTTCTCATCTGATATGATAAAGTGACTAATAAATCTCAATTGAAAAAAAAATAAAACAACAAGTGGAGCTAATTTTTTTGAAACACACCCTTGGAGCTCTAAAATTCTGTGTCCATACATCATTTGGCCTATCAGTATCATCATCATCATCATCAGAGGATTCCTCATGTACCAAGGGAACCTCAACATCAGACAAAATATCATCAGAATCAAACCCAGAAAAGTCTGACTCATCAGAATCACTATCAAAGATATGTGCCATAATGAAATAGTCGTCAAAATTTATAGATGCAATTAAAATTTAGAATACTGAAGCTTTCAATGTTCTCACACGAACTGATTGAAATCAGACGATTTTTTACTGAGGCTGGGTCATAAAGTCATTTTCTATTGGCTACTGTACAATACAAGACTTATTTTATGCTAATTAGCTAAGCATCAATTTCAATTAAAATTACATCAACTTACGTAATATACCACCACTGTCTGGGTCAGTAGATTTTATTGCCCCCTACTCCATGCAATCACGGTGTGAAGATTTTATTGCACCCCAATCACAGCTTGATCCAACACGCTTTGTTTTTACAGCTGTGTTCAAAGGAAATCACCGAGAAGTAGATCATAAGATCATGTGCTCTATGGGAAAATCCCGCGTGATCAATGAATGCGCGAAATTTCATTGGTTGCTATAAATTCTCATTACCGACCTTGACCGGTAATTTTCCAGTTCAATCCAGTACTTTACTACAGCAGACGAATTTATTGATTTTTATAGCAGCATGAGTGACCTTGATGTAAGATGTAAATATTATTGAAACAAATGAAGTTTAACCGTGATTTATGACATTTTCTAAAGTAGCAATGTTATTTTTTTTGTTGTTGAAATGTTTCATAAGTATTTAAAGTTTATATATAAATTAATTTTGGGACCCGATTTTGAGTTTAAATGACTTTATTGATCGTTTATTTGTAGGGTCGTAAAAAGTCGTATATATACGGCAATAGATAAAGGCGTTAAAAGTCGTATATATACGGCGATAAGCAGAGGCGTAGAAAGTCGTATATATACGGCAATAGATAAAGGCGTATAAAGTCGTATATATGCGGCAATGGGTTAAGAATAAGGACAACCAATGAGATCACTGTGATACATCATATTAAACTCTTGGTCAGTCACAGGCGATATTATTGGCTATCCTTATTGTCACTGGTTCGGAGCGATGTCAAAGCGTAACGCAAGTCCAGACGACAGCCTGTTATAGACTCTTTCAGACAATAGCCAATACTTCTTAGTACCTTGGGGCGGGTAAAACAGGTTTAAAGTGTATTTTCACTTATTTCTTTTGTTTTTATGGAAAAAAAGATAATGTTCAACAGTGAATGATTATCCTATGTATCAATGTACCCATTAAGCATACTAAATGCTTAACACTTTGCTTTTGTTTCGTTATTAGTATGGTGTAATCAGCGGAAACATAATATCTTTAAATAAAGGCTTATATGTTATCTTAATATAGGAAATATACCATTTGAATAGTCAATACAATACCTATAACTGACATGCTTGTAATACCATGCAAAATAATCACCTTATAACAAATTATTTCCAAAAAATAAAATTCATACATGTCATAGTTTCGATCAGACGGTGTCATGGTCTGCATACGAAGTCCAAGTACGGTGTCGTGATCTCTAAACGAAACCTTTATAAAATACATCTCTTTCGGAGTACAGAGTTTGCATTATTTCTGGCATACACGTTATTATGACGAGATCGAGAGAAACAGAAAATGGTAGGGAAGTCTCGTATGTGTTATCGGGTGATTTTAACTGGAGTATGAATGCACTATTTCTTCAAAGTACTAACGGACATGTTACATACACACACAAATCAAAATATCAATCTGCAGCAACTATATATTATCAACAATTATAATGGCTTGGCGTTATTTGACTATTAAAACATTATTAATAGTACATGCCTCTCTTTATCACATTCACACTTGGATACAAATATGTGGCTTCTTTGAGTTAATAAGACCCAATGGGTCATATACGTATTTTGTGGGTTTTTTCGGCCACTGGTCCTAGCATTTGTAATTTTCTTAATATGGAGATTGGCGCTCTCAATTGAATGATCATTTGATTGTTACACATAGAAATACATAAAATGTTCAATGGAATGTGCCGTACGCATCTTTTTAAACACATTTTTTCTAATATAATGGCATGTATCCCTGCTCAATTTAGCTGCGCCTGCTTCATACGTTGACTGGTTACTAGTATGTGCTATCTCGTTTGAAATGGCCACTCATCTCTGTTACAAAATATACCTTACAAATGTTTTGTTTAGCCGAGTGGAATATTGTAGTGAAATCATCACCTCTTATTATCATTAATACTAGTTATGATTTTACTTTTTTGGAACACAAGTTCAAATGCAGCTTTTGTGAAGTGTGCAGTGAGAGTGAAAATTCAGCAATAAGGCACTGCATGCGAAGTCACGACGATGAGAAGATTTCTTATCTTCATTTCTTCGATTCAGAGGACAAACTTTTTAAAATTACAGGAAGTTAGTTAAACTGTGATCCGGAATCAGTGTATATTAATCAGGAGACAGGAAAACTTAACATTCCTATACAACAATGTGGCACAAGTCCAATAAAAAAGATGTGTAAAGTAAACAACAGTTCGAACTCAGTTCACAACAAGGTATTCAATGACATTGACAACACTTCGTCTACATGTGAAGGTTAACTCGGATAGTACTCCTAGTACTTATCGAATCAAGGTTAACTCGGATAGTACTCCTAGTACTTATCGAATCAAGGTTAACTCGGATAGTACTCCTAGTACTTATCGAATCCGAAAAAGCATATGCACACAACAACTCTTGTTGACTATCATTACGATTTAGTTTGATGACTACATAAGTTTAACAAAAGTGCTCCTGCAAGTATTTTCATTCTATGTCCCATCAGCATTTGTTCTATGCATTAAGACTACCTATATATCACAATAATTCATCAAGTTTTGTATAAACGCCTTAACATTTTGAACTAACGAACAGGTAAGCGATGTTTATATAGGTTTGACTGGGTATAAGATATATACATCAGTTAACGGGATAGTTCCCTCATTGGTATTATTTATTGAATGGGCTATCTTTGGTTATCATTAACATTGTGTGTCAAGATAGAACGTAAAAAGTAGTTCTACAACACCTGTTATTAAAAGTCGACGACAGAATGGTTGGAGTATCCGCATCTTGAGCAGTAAAATACGGGTCTGATCCCAGGCAAATTGTGTCTGTTACCAGGATGATATATAGGTAGTCTTAATGTCATAGAACAAATGCTGATGGGACATAGAATGAAAATACTTGCAGGAGAACTTTCTTTACAGGCGTACTGAACATTTGTGGTTCAGAAATGTCTGTCGTCGTTACATCCATAAATGAGCCGACATTTATGCCACTAACATCAACCGAATCTCCATATTCGTAAGGGATTTCCTTCTTGAGAATGTCGTCTATTATCTATATCACTTTCGTTTAGAGACCATGACAAAATATTTTAAGTCGTTTAGAGTGCAAGACATTCCCAAAAAATCAACAGCTTCACATTTTACGGCCTGTGAGACATGTTCGTTTATCAATACACGTATCATAGCAAAAATAGTTCTTATAGAACATTATCTGGTTATAATAACTCATTTGTACTATTCATATTGCGATATATTAAACATAATTAGTATTTTCTTTAATATTTCGCAAAACATGACTACTTCAGGTATAAATATACTTACTACACGCGTTTAATTATATTTTTTAGCGTAATCATTTAGAACAAATACTTATATGTCGATGTGTTGAACGATCGCATCAAGTAAAACGTTATTAGAGGGGTAAATCGTTGTAAAGAAGACACACTCAAAAGCGTGCTGCCTGATGTGCAAAGTTTCTATGGTATTTTCGCGAGGAGTCTATAGCAGGCTGTCGTCTGGACTTGCGTTACGCTTTGACATCGCTCCGTACCAGTGATTGTTCCAGTTAAATAAGTATAATGTTGAATACCACCCCAGATTTTGACATGGAGTACAGCCTTGTCTTTGTTTATGTGTTTCAGCCGTGAATTGTCGCTGTGATTCTAGATCATGTGACCCCAATGCCTCTTGTCAGATAAATGTTGATATGTACATGTGTGAATGTAACAGTGGATTCCAGGGTACATATTGCAGAGGTCAGTATACAAACGGCAGATTGTGTGAATGTAACAGTGGATTCCAGGGTACATATTGCAGAGGTCAGTATACAAACGGCAGATTGTGTGAATGTAACAGTGGATTCCAGGGTACATATTGCAGAGGTCAGTATACAAACTGCAGATTGTGACATATGGTTAAATTCCTTTTAAAAGTATTCGCCCCTATGTTCGCCAACATACTACTATATTGTTTCATTATAAAATATAATAAGTAATATGCACATATTTTTCCTGTTATTTTTTTTAATGCCGAACATAGCCTTTAGTTGCCAGTCAGCTTTCTGCAGAAATATGACAGTATTGCCTCCGCCCGGATTTGAACCCGAGTCACAAGATTAGACATCAAGCGCACAAATCACTGAGCTACGGTTCACTTGTACCTTTTTTTGTACTGATACTTTTAAAGAGGAACCAAGCCGAACACATGAACCAATAGCCAGGCAGATAATGTTATGTTGTGTTGTGTGTTTGATAATAAAATAACGCTGCTTCTCATTGAAATACATATCTAAAGTGTCCAATTATATTTAATTTTAACCATGTCAGCCATTTTAAAAATGGCGGCCATTTTTAATTATACCCGATGAAAAAAAATTCTGTCTGTCTGTCCGTACTCACCCACTTGTAGTTGTGAGGTGTGGAACAATAGGCTATATTTAGATTCTATTCATTCCGTTGCTTACGGGGTGCAAAATGTTGCTTATGGGGTTTTACAAACAAAAGGATGAACAAAAGAAAACCCCACAATGTCAAGTCAGTGAGAACGTTCGTCCGTCCGTCACAAATTTTGTCCAAATCATATTTTGAAAACTATTTATGATATTGACTTAATACTTGGTATATAAGTAGATGGCAAGTTGGATAAGTGCAGTGACCAAGAACCATAGCTCTGTCTGTCTTAAATTTTGAATTATCTCCTCTTAAGTATTTTTATAATAAAATTTTGTCCGGAGCGTATCTTCAAAACTGTTTAAGATATTGACTTGAAAGTTGGTATATAAATAGATGGCAACTTGGAGAAGTGAAGTAACCAAGAACCATAACTATGTCTGTCTTAAATTTTAAATTATCTCCTCTTTAGTATTTTAAGAATCAAATTATGTCCGGAGCGTATCTTCAAAAGTGTTTAAGATATTTACTTGAAACTTGATATATAAATAGATGGCAGCTTGTAGATGTGCAGTGACCAAGAACAATAACTCTTTCTTACATTTTGAATTATCTCCCAAACCATTTAAGATACTAACTTGATAGAGTAATGATCCTGCTCTAGAGAACAAATGTTCCCATACACAAGCAAGTGCATTTGGCGGGGATGGCCATGTGATCATGGCTCTAGTTTATGCCCCCGTATCGATAGATCGGAAGGCATATAGTGATTCACCTGTCCGTCTGTTCATCCTTCCGTTCGTCTGGCCGGCCTGGTTAACCCAAATTGTCCGTTTCTTCTTGCATTTATATGGCTTGCTACAAAGCTTTCAAACTTGCATGGATGTTGTATATGACCACTCTCCACACACCTGTATCACCTGACTCCATTTTGACCTTCACCTTGACCTAATTTTGGACTTAGACCAGGGGTTTCACTAGACCTGAAAACCCGAGGGTCCCAGGACCCTTCACTCAAAATTTTGGAGGGTCCTTTTCTGAAACCCGGGAGTCCTTTTCCGAACATGCCTGTCTACATTAATGGTTAATACGATTAATTATGCAGCTCTTGCTAAGTAACATGAACAAAGTTTATTAATTAAATGTGTTGTTGTTTTATTTAATGTCAAATAAATGTTAATATGTACATAAATTTAGCCAAATAATGGCTTATTTACAACTTTATATTTAAAGTAGGCTACAAAAGTGGTAGTCTTGAACAGGGTTGTGAGACTAATATAGATTCATGATACCAAAAACAATATACTAATACACGTATCTGCGTGTATTTATAAACTTCTTGATGGATTAAAATACCACTTAGTAACTTAGTTCTACTTTCGTTTTTCTGAACGATACGCCAATATCGCGAAAACATATGACATTCGAAAGTGACATTATAATTTTGGTTTTCGTCACTACTGGTGGCAAAAAAATATCAAATTGGGATATTTTGGTAACTTATACAAACTTATCGTGTGACTGTGACTACCTTATTGAACACACGAGTCTAAATATAAAATCGCGATCTATACAAATTTGTTTTGTTTTATTATCGATCCGGGCACTTACAATTAATTAATTATCAATTAAAATGACCGTCCGGTGGCTTTTTGAAATCGACGGGTCAAACGCATCGGCGGTTCTTTTAATTCTCTATCCAGTGGTTTAAGACGACACGTGCGTGTCACAATCAACGCATACAATTAAACACCAATTAATGCCAATTATAACACCTTCCGCGAAATCTACATAAACAATTTACTGTCTGTCAATCTGCATATAAGTCCCGCCTCGTGTTTACATCACCTACGACGACCTTGGGAATTTTACTATGTAATTTATTCAAGCCACGCCTTCCGCCGACAATCATTGGCTTCTGACGGACTCGTGGATTTCGTCACGCATCCGGGTCCCCATCCAAGCGTTCATCGATTGCGATCATGCGTTGATTGATAGCGATTACTCAAGCGTCCAGTGATTGTTTACACGCTAATATTTACAGTTTTATGACAGGAAACGTGCGATAATTTAATGGACTGACAAAGGAAAAATCCCCCGGGTCCGGAGTGACGCACAGGCTTGGAATACGCCGGGTCCTTTCTGCGTCTTTTGGAAATCTCCCGGGTCCGGACTCGGGTCCTCGGGTCCATTGAAACCCCTGCTTAGACTTATTGAAATGTCTTCCACGGGGCCATAAGTGTTTATTGAACGCAGTCTTGTTTTATAGTGGGTCCATATCTAATATTGCTTAGACATAATACATTTACATAGCATGACAGTGAATAAACTATGTCATGCTTTTATCATCAAACCCACAATTCTGCTAAAGTTCTGCACCAAACTGCTGGACTACAAAAAAAGGTTTGGTGCTTTGGTTTTCTCATTCATTTATTAAAGTTACACTGAATTCCCAATCATCAGGGCTATCAGTGGTTAATGTTTTTGGTACTAACAGTGTCTCCTTTCATAGAAAACTGGATTGAGAGGTTCGTCTGTATCATGCAAGCACTTGTTTATAAATAAATATGCATTTAGGATTTCCCACATTGCAGTTGTTGAACATGTTGGGTACTTTAAACATTGCCACTGGAAAAAATACATCGCGGCCATGATCATAGTTGGTAATAAACACAACTGGTCGTCAAACAATTGCCACGATAAAGTATTTTAACTTATATACCATGGTTGTCTTACTTGATGTCACAGAAGTACATGTACTTGTATTTAAGCATGTATCAAAATAACACAAAATAAGCGGCGAGTACAGTACGTGTTATGGATCCTACGAATGTCCAGTCTGTTTTTTCACATATTTTTTTAATTTTTCAGCTACAGTCTATATATTTTACTCATTTTTTACATAAATTATATGTTTACTGTCTATTAGCTTGTTAAACTGGAAACACATGACTGACAATGTGACAATCACTTATGGTTGAAATCTTTTCAGCTGTTTCAGACGAGATGAATTATCTGCTATTTTCACGTGGCTATTCTATTCATAAAGTCGCGAATAAACAGAATGGCGAGGATACAGATGGTTCACGAGTGCTGTATGTTCCTGGTAGGTATTAATGTAAGCTTAATGTGTGTTGCACTCAATCACCTCAAGCATAAACCAGCAGTCTAATCATTTGCGGAGAGGGAGGATTTGTAGCTGATGACTGTGGTTACTTAGATCAAGGGGAACTAACTACTACAAGGCGTTTGTCAATTGTAACTACTCGGGCATTTCAATAACTGAAAAATACTTTTGTTAGATAAACGCCAAGGTGTTCCGATTGGGCGTTTTGTCTGTATCTATAAATCGCTGGCTTAGAATGAGAAGGTCTAAGTACAAAATCTGTATGTTGAGAAAACAAGACAACACTGTCAGAAAATTACTCAATATGGTAAAACAAGCTGTTTCAACTTCAGTTTGGTCAACATGACAAGTTCCGATATTCATGACAAAAGGCTTGTAAGAAGCGCCTTGTGATGCTGATTTTGAATATGCATCAGTCTAATTAAGGTCGACCTTCTCATTCTAAGTCAGGGAAATAGCGATTTGATCATGTCCACTAGGTAACAATGAGAAAAACTTTCTCTCTCCCAGTTAGTCTGGATTACCTCCCCTAGACCATTACCTTAACTAGAAATACTTGAGTACGACAGAGAACCAGACTTTCTCCTAGTAGCACTATTCGTTTTTTATGTTATTTTTCTATACTAAATACGTTCGCAATTCCTGTTGTCACAGTTATAAAAGTGCACATATTTTTCGGAATTGATTTTCAGGATTCCAAATTGAAATTATCACACAGTATTACCTTTTACTCAAATGTAACTCAATCACTCCATGGAATTATATAGACGACCAAACTACAGGTAACTGTATCGTTAAAAACGAAAAAAAAACACAAAAAAAAACCCAGCAAAATCTTTTTTATATTGAAAAATATAAATGTTACTTTTTTTTTCAGTCAAATTGTCTTTATCAATGATTAGGGCTGTAACGGTACGCTCACATCACGATATGATACGTACCGTCATTTTTTCTAACGGTTCGGTATATTTCGGTATGATACAATATTCCTAACAGCAGCTTAAATACTACAATTTTTATGTGACAATGGATTTGTTGATTCTATAACAGCAATTATTATGTGTCTATGAACTATTTTAAATGAATTCCGACAATATGAGGCATATATCTAAGTACAATTAAAACAAGTGATGCATGGTAATTATACATAATTAGAGGACTTTCAGACATTTACGTTCTCTGAATATCATTTCGCTCATAAAAAAGCTTATACCAAACCGTACCGAAATTTGCAACTCTTGTACCGTGAACCGTGTGGGACTGAAGTCTGCGGTCTGTTGTGTACCGCGGTATACTGTTACAGCCATATCAATGATACAGTTACCTGTGGACGACACTGTCTGATCAGTTCAATAAATCCCTCCAGTCTGTGAAAATACAATCTTGACAGTTACTTCTTTTTTTAGATGAACTAGCTGTTGATGTTGCCTCGGACTGTGTTGATCAGAGCTTTTACTGGACACATGTATCACATGGACGTATTTCCAGGGCAAATGTTGATGGATTTGAACAGGAACAAGTAGTTTCCGGTATGTCTTATAATGAAATGTTTTATATTTTTCACTTCACTTCTTTTATCTCATGTTCAATTACAAATGGTGACATGAATTAACTATTTATATTTTCATTTGGTACTTTATGTGTTTTAAAGAAAATGTAACATTTTTGTCAAAGGGAGGTAATATACTACATGAATTTTTATCATTCACTTTACTTCTCACTCTTTGTCATTGCTCCTTGCTTCCAAGCATAATAACCATATTACTTAGATACCTTTAGAACATGATTAAAACGCTGGCTTAGAATGAGAAGGTCACCACTTACGACCTTATAAGACTAAGGCATATTTGAAAACTACATCATAAGGTGCTTCTCGTGAGCCTATTTTTCGTGAAAATCGGAAATTGTTATGTTGACCAATTTGAATTTGAAAAAGCTTTTTTTCCAAAGTACAGATTGATTGTCGGACAGTTTTTCTTGTTTTCTCAAAATATTGATTTTTTAGTTACGACCTTCTTATTCTAAGCCAGGGAAATGGCCTGTTGATACAAAATACTGGTGACAGGCATGCAGTAGCCGCGGTGCATTCAGGCTGACCAGTAAAGTGATGTGACAGGCAGTAGCCGCGCTGCATTCAGGCTGACCAGTAAAGTGATGTGACAGGCAGTAGCCACGCTGCATTCAGGCTGACCAGTAAAGTGATGTGACAGGCAGTAGCCGCGCTGCATTCAGACTGACCAGTAAAGTGATGTGACAGGCAGTAGCCGCGCTGCATTCAGACTGACCAGTAAAGTGATGTGACAGGCAGTAGCCGCGCTGCATTCAGGCTGACCAGTAAAGTGATGTGACAGGCAGTAGCCGCGCTGCATTCAGACTGACCAGTAAAGTGATGTGACAGGCAGTAGCCGCGCTGCATTCAGGCTGACCAGTAAAGTGATGTGACAGGCAGTAGCCACGCTGCATTCAGACTGACCAGTAAAGTGATGTGACAGGCAGTAGCCGCGCTGCATTCAGGCTGACCAGTGAAGTGATGTGACAGGCAGTAGCTGCGCTGCATTCAGACTCACCAGTAAAGTGATGTGACAGGCACTGGCCGCGCTGCATTCAGACTCACCAGTAAAGTGATGTGACAGGCAGTAGCTGCGCTGCATTCAGACTCACCAGTAAAGTGATGTGACAGGCACTGGCCGCGCTGCATTCAGGCTGACCAGTAAAGTGATGTGACAGGCAGTAGCTGCGCTGCATTCAGACTCACCAGTAAAGTGATGTGACAGGCACTGGCCGCGCTGCATTCAGGCTGACCAGTAAAGTGATGTGACAGGCAGTAGTCGCGCTGCATTCAGACTGACCAGTAAAGTGATGTGACAGGCAGTAGCCGCGCTGCATTCAGGCTGACCAGTAAAGTGATGTGACAGGCAGTAGCCGCGCTGCATTCAGACTGACCAGTAAAGTGATGTGACAGGCAGTAGCCGCACTGCATTCAGACTGACCAGTAAAGTGATGTGACAGGCAGTAGCCGCGCTGCATTCAGACTGACCAGTAAAGTGATGTGACAGGCAGTAGCCACGCTGCATTCAGGCTGACCAGTAAAGTGATGTGGGATGAGTTTAAAACAACATAATCCCAAAAACAAACAAACTTATTGCTAGTAACATGTACTATGCGACCATATGAACACCTCAGTCAGGCTGTTGTTGATGTAAACATGTAGGTTTGGTTGATATAGTTGACAGAGCTGACATGTTACTTGTTAAGTTTGATCATATGTCCTAATTAGACGACTTGCAGGCGATTGGTTTTCTTCATCACACTTTTGACAACAATTTTAATGTCACTAACCTAGGGCGATTTCTATAACTGCACTCAAAAACTAGGTCACTAGGTCAAATCTTAGAAAAACATTGTGTTCACTCCAGGGGTCACTGTTTGATCCAATCTTCATGAAATATGGTCAGAATGTAGGTTGAACTGATACTTCGACCAATGTGCAACAGGTGAGTGACCTAGGGCCTTTCAGGCCCTCTTGTTTACCAAAACCACAAAATTTAGTCCCAACGAAATTAAATGATTTTGCAGTAGCACATACACTGTAAGGGCTGGTATCAGCTTCTCACAGAATTGACATTACACCAATTGTCAATCCTTTAAATCAAGTTTAACGGTAAACCATAATCACATGGTTCAATGGATTAGCTTGAAAACCTCCGCCAAACACCCTTTGACACGCAAGCAGGCAGAGCTATCTCTGCTCTGGTGTATAGTGGTAATGTCAATTTAAAATCTGTTTGAATGACTTTTCAATACATGTATTTAAATATACCGTTTATTTTTAGCAATGGCTATGAATGTGACGAACCATTGACACTTCCTGTTGGTGGTAATGGCCGGTTATATGGTATTGCAGCTGTTGGAGAATTCTGTCCATGAGGTATTGTATGATTTGTCGTTAATATATGAACAGATTACTTGAGTGCTGTGATGTACTCACATTATACCTTGTTGTCTGCTATCACTTTTTTTATACCCCCGCAAACAAAGTTTGAAGGGGGTATACTGGAGTCACCATGTTGGTCTGTTAGTCTGTTGGTATGTTAGCACCGTATCCGCTCTGTAACTTTGTCATTTCTTTCTGGATTTTAAAATTGCTCGGTACAAATGTTCACCACATCAAGACGGTGTGTCATGCGCAAGACCCAGGGCCCTACCTCAAAGGTCAAGGTCACACTTACAGGTCAAAGGTTATATAGTCATGCAAATCGTGTCCGCTCTGTAACTTTGTCATTTCTTACTGGATTTTAAAATTGCTTGGTACAAATGTTCACCACATCAAGATGGTGTGTCATGCCCAAGACCAAGGTCCCTATCTCAAAGGTCAAGGTCACACTTGCAGGTCAAAGGTTATATAGTCATGCAAATCGTGTCCGCTCTGTAACTTTGTCTTTTCTTACTGGATTTTAAAATTGCTTGGTACAAATGTTCACCACATCAAGACGGTGTGTCATGCGCAAGACCCAGGTCCCTATCTCAAAGGTCAAGGTCACACTTGCAGGTCAAAGGTTATATAGTCATGCAAATCGTGTTTTGTTGATTATAATTATATAACTTTGTTTTGTACTAGTGTGTTACTTCTTTTCTTCATCAATTTTCACATTAGCCTTTAATCATGGTGTTTTTCAATCTGTATAGCAGCTATAATTTTAAATAATATTCCTGTGTCAAGGCGGTGCTGCGGGGATATGATTCATCACTCCTGTGATAGCTCTAGTTTGGTTTGTTGCAACATACTATGCATACATCCTACCAAATGACAAACAACGTTCTTATCAATTCTATTTGTTTAAGTCTTAATTTTCCTGCCAAAAGACAAAAACTGGTCAAATTTCAATGATTTACTGACATTTGACGGGTGATTCTAATACGGCGGCAAATAAACCTGATCACAACAGTGGGACTATTTAAATTATGGCATAAATTGACAGAAATGATGTTATATCGCCCTTTTCAAATGTTCCATGCAGTAATTTTAGGTCATTGTTAATTGGTAGCATTTGGTTGGGAGCAATGTGTAGGTTAGTTTGACGATTTCTATGACGTGACGTCAAAATTGCCCTGGGTAGCCATTACTGACTTTACTATGGCAGCAGTGCCATTTTATACAGCACACCCTCATGTGTTTGATTCATGGTATAATATTTGTATCATGATTTGTTCTATTTAAATTTAAAGTTTGAAGTAATTTGAATAAACGATAAACATTTCAAAGCACTTTTCCTGGAACTTTTGAAACGCCCCTCGTAGTCGCCACTTTTGGTGTGTGTATACATGCATGCGTCCATATGATTTGTGCTCAAGGGCGCTAAATGTTTTCAATAAAGATTCACATTGTAAGTCATATTTATATTTGAACTGATATGTATCTATTTGAGAGGTCATGCATTGTTATCCCTCAATGCAATATCACTTTAGAGCCTATGATCCAGGATATAGTCCCTCAAATTATAGCTGTAACATCTAGGTCAGGTAATATTAATAATGTGTATAGTACAACCTCTCGAAAGCAAATACCCCTCTAAGAAATGCGAGGGTCAGTCAAGAAAAACTGAGAGTTGTTAAATTAAGCCTTCAAAATGTATATATAAGTATTAGATACAGTACTAGTTTTCGTTCAAAAGTGTCTTCTTACAAGCGTTATTGTACAGTTTCAAAAGGACAAACAACATAATTGTCCGAGGCGAAGCCGAGGATAATTTGTTGTTCGTCCTTCCGAAACTGTACAATAACACTTGTAAGAAGACACTTTTGAGCGATAACGAGTCCTGTATCTGACTTATACTCCGACAAAAAGCAAAATGATCTCCAGAGAGACAATGGTTTTCCAAAAGTTCCTTGCACAATCCATGAACAGAGCATCGTTCGTAGCATAGAAAATATAGTTCTAATGTAAAAATATGCTTGGCCTATAATGTACCAAAGGGATTAAGTTAACTGTCCAAAAATGTCCATTCATAGATTTAATTAGCTTGTGATTAAAATTCACAAGTGTCAATGTGTTAGCTTATAAGTGCTTATAATACACTTGCAGTTTTCTTCATTCATTGATAAAAGACTTAGTGCACAAAGGTAGAAATTTATGCATCTTATTTTCACAATTGTCATATTTATATGAAAATATTCATATTGTTTTATTTCTAATACACATAACAAGGTTATATTCGTACTACCCATGTTGCTGCTCACGGTCGTATTAATACCTGTATATAGAATAAAGTTCACCTGATAGACAATTAATTGTAGTAACCATTTGTATTCTGTATATATTCAGGTTTCTTGTACATGTAATTAATTGCACAATGAATTTTTACAGCTAAATCTTAAATTTGCTTAAATTGTTACAAATACTTTTAAAAAACTGTAAAAGCACCGCTTTTCTTGGGTTCATAAGAGAATAAATTTTGCTTGGTATAAATATTCTGTAACTTTGCTTCAATTACTATAATTAATTTCTACTTTTCTTGGTCATTACAAGAATATAAATTTTGCTCCCCATTTTGCGGTTTACAAAACACTAAAATTTGTTCTGGCTTAAATCAATAAAAAATATTGGAGTTCATGATTTAGTTATCTACACTATTGATTCGAGTAAAACGCCACAAATAAGATGGTTTTACAGTAGTACAGGCTATTATTGCACTATCATTGGGTGGAATTACAATTTTCTAGCTACATGTTTTTGACGAGTAAAATTAATTTAATTTCAATGTGACAAAATTTGTGGATTTGGTGAAAAAGACCATTTCGTGGAAAGTTCAACGTAATTTAAAGGACTTTCGTGGTTGAAATCATCAACAAAATTCATGAAATTAAATCTCCCTTGAATATTATTGATTTTACAGTATGTCATTTATTTAACTGTTCATGTAGTTATAAGCGGATTTGTCATGATTGACCAATTATTTTCTGAGTAAATGTTTTGTACAAACAACTTTCTTACAACTCAAAAAGTGTACACTTACGAAAATAATGTATACTTTATCAATGGAGTCACAGGGCATATCGGAGTATAATTATATTTTCTTCCAATATATGAAAAGGTTATATGTCAATTATTATCCATTACAAATATTCTGATGAATTCCTTTATCGGACATAGGCTTATAAATAAAGTTGCTAAGCAAACAAAGAACATCACTTAAGGGTATGCGTTCGCGCCAGAACCTGATTGTGTAGTCAATTCGAACGTTTATTTCAACTTTATATAGCGTAATATAGTACAACTAACATGTGTATCTTGTACCCTTAAAGAAATACAAAATATAACTTCGCTTTTGAAAAACGTCATGTGCTCTTTTTAGGCCTGTAAAATTTTGGTCTCAATACCAACAAATAAAGTGTCAATTAATAGTTCCATCAAGTATAATTTCTATATTGGAGGAACAAATCAACCACAATTAAATTTATCTGATAGATTAATGTACTACAATATAAAAATAAGTTTGAAAATGTTCGATTTAACTTTCTGTTTCCATAGCAACCCACAATTGTGTTCTGTAGATAGCGTGAACACATGCCTTCGAGTTGTCTTCTTCCATTGCCTGGCAACAAGAATCAAACTTTCATACCCAAAAATGGTATTCGCCATTACATGGATGAGATACCATATTTCACGATAAGGCCATACCAAATCGTATTTTCGTTTAGCGTCCGCCCTTAGTTCGAAAACCTATCTAGCTATCCTGAGACAAAAACCAAAACACTCGGAAAAAACAAGTCATAATGATTTCTATCATCATCATTATACATGTATGCATATGGTTAATAAATATAGCTATCGAGCATTGTCAATCATAATAACTTACTGAACTAACTTAAAACATGTTTGTGTAGAAGCTACTGCTGTGTAGGGTTTGGGGTCATGATGGTGAATAAGTATGATGGGTATGAAAGCAATATCTGAAAGGATTTTGAAGATATAAGAGGTTGCAATTTTTTTTTCCCAAGATGCTCAAACCTATCCGTCCTCGGACGCTAAACAAAGAAACGATTTGGTATGGCCTAATGTATAGACAATATACGGACACTTATTCACCTTATCATTATTCACCTACTCTCAGTTTTTCTTGACTGACCCTTGACTGACAACCTCTAAATAGTGGTCAACATAAGGCAACTTCAAAAGGTTGCTGCTGTAGACTGTCAAATGTTTCTGTAATCATTTTAGTTAACTGAATGAATATATCCTGTTTGAAGTGGTGCTCGAATCCACAACCCTAGTTACTCTGACTGAGCTAACCTGGGCACAGTCTTAAACTTCATACTTTATTGTGTGTATTTCTTACTCCCGGGAGCTATATCAATAAATGTACACCATAAGGTATGGATCTCAAACCCAAGAAAGTTCTAAAGTAATGTTGAAACTGTCTGGTAGTAGATGGTTCAATATTGTGACAACATTTTTGTTTTAATATTTTCAGCTATGATTGAGGGCTTGGGTGGATCTGGTAAGGTTAACAACCTTCTGGGGACATTAAATATTAAGACAGTCAACCAGAAAACACTGTAGAACATTGAAAGTAGATCAGGGTCAATCATTTAGAGAAAGTAGCCGACCATTCTACTAAGAATAATGCAACGTAGGAATATCTGTTAGAGATGAAGTGAGTTTACTTATAATAAATAAAATAATGTATATTTTCCTGTGTAATGATTCTTTTAATTTTCAGTCTGATGTTTATCATCCTTACATGAAAAGTTGGTACCAATTAATGTCAATTTTCCTCCACATGTGGAGAAGTTGCTGGTTCTTGGTGGATTGGTACTAGGTACCATAAGAACGGGTTAAAAGACGGTACACGAAAACTGGGTTAGGTGAAAAATTGTTGAGAAGCAGTGTTGAAACCAACTAATTTTTCAAAACATATTATATGTCAATATAAAAAAAGTTAAGTTACCAATTTTCTAGGGCTCTTTTCAGCTGTTAGGCCGGTCAAGCACCCTTTGACATTTCAACTTTCCCTGGTCATTGGGCTACACATGGAAACCTACACTCGTGTCTCCCTGGGGAGACTATTTCTCTCCTGTGGTGTGGCAGCCAACATCGATCTGCGGTGCCCAGGAATAGACACTGCCCTCACAGGTACCATTTTACACAATGGTGGAGCGGAGCTGTGGGTCTTCCTTAGAGAAATTAACCAGTGGTCCAGAGGGGGATCGAACCCAGGACCTCTCGATCCCAAAGCGCGCGCCCTACCTCTAGGCCATTGCTCCCAACTATATATTAATAACTGATTAACTCTTTCTTGTCAGGGATGTTGGTTATGAAGAATCTAAGACAGTAGAGAAGTCCATGGATGGGTATATAAAGACCTTGGTGCTGGTATCCTACCGGATGCTTCGTCTTCTACTAGGTACAAAATGTATACATTTTTACATTGAGAGCCTTACCATTCTTAATTAATGATAAATCAATATGGACACTTCACTCCTGATGGTATTCATTGTCACAAGAAGCCAGATTTAAACTTTTGTATGAGAGTTATGTAGATACATGCTTATGTTACTGATGTGTACTACACTTACAGACTTTGAAAACGCACCACTTATTCAAACCGGGAAATTAAATAGCAAACATTGTTTAACTGCATTAAAATCTAGCAAATTTCAAAAACAGCAGTCAAAAATGTTACTAAGTCACGTGTCATTCACATGCTTTAGTATCAAAACCAAAATCACAGTTAGGGAGTTTGCGAGTAAAGTCATGTTTTTGGTGCGTTCACAAAAGCGGATAGTAATTACAATTGTAATCCGCTTCTGATGAATGTTTCTCTATTCTTCAACAAAGGTTAGGACAACCTTGTGGGCAGATCGAGTTAAGGAACTCGTCAGAAGAATCATGTTTAAAAGAACATGTCGTATGTTTTCGGTGGGATCAAAATCTAGGACATTCAATCACGAAAATGATGTTTTCTTCAAGAAAAGTGACTGTTATTTGTTATTTAAGCGCATAGTTATATTCCTGCTGTCTAAGGTTAAAACCCATGTCATCCAGAAATAGTAATACGAGAAGGAAGTGACTGCATGTTGAAGCACATGTTCAATGTTAGATGGACCACAAATTGGCAGGGTACTAAATGAAAATGTTGAATTTCATAAATAAACGTGTTTGATATTTTCATTTGATGAATTAGCATATCTGCTGACCGGAAGTCGTTTCTTTGGCGGAGCATGCACATTAATTTATCCAAATTAGGTGTCTTTTTAGGCCTTTAATCCCTTTTTGGAATTCAGTGGTTGTGTCTGTTGGCATAAAACGCTATTGAAGACAAATATTTATTGTAGCACGACAATATAATCGCGCAAAAACCGGGTGATGGCTACTTCCGGTATATAACATGTATTTACCTCCAGACACATCAGCTTCGGATTGACGTGAAATGTAAACTTTTATTTTTGGAAAACTGACAATGTGTTTTTGGTATGCTGATGAATCGTTTACATATCACCATTTACATTGTTCGGATATTTTCATTCGCACGAGAATCACAAGCGAAAAAATGAGATTTGGCCACGTGGTCACTATACTAGCAAATTGGTTGGTAAAAATGGATTAAGCTATACTTTACTGATACCGTTCTTACCTTGGAACATTACTCCATCAATGGTAAAATAAACCTAAATAATACTAAAAATACCGACATCTGGAAATTGATGCATTTTCAAAGTCCGTAAGTGTATACTCCAGTATGAGTGTTTTACTCATATATACATGATCAGAGCTACAGATAAGCTGAGTATTGGGGTAATTACCCAATAAATTTTCTTAAAAACCCAATAGATTTTGAGAGGAGGGAGTAAGAAAAAGCAATTACAAGCTGAAATACCCAAATAGAAAAGGATGATATAGTGAAAAACAGTACTTAAAAAATCATTTACCCTATGAGTTTGATTAAATACCCAAATAAAATTTGTCAAAACCCAATCAAATTTTAAACTGGGGGTAAAATACCCAATGGACTAAAACCTTATCTGTAGCTCTGTATACATGTAAGTATTATAATTATAAAACAAATTGTAAAAGAACCCTTCTTATGCAGGTATTGGACTTGAATGGGAAATTGATGAGGAAAAACTTCTTGACCCCATATCACATGGTGTATTTAGACCAGTACGGCACACTATGGTTCTCCCTCACACACCATCTTCGATTTAGAAACAAATCTAAGTAAGTATATGTATGCATATCATAATCATCACATCAAAGTACTTAATTTCCTTTAATGATAAAATGTTTCCTTTAAATACCATATAAGAAAGACAGTAAAACCTGTCTGCTACCATCATCCATCAGGTATAGACGGTATTGACTAATGGTATTTCGACAAGTTATGAGTGTTGGAGATGTTTGCAGATCTGTTTTGTTATAGTGTTTTTATTTCTCAGATTGTCTTGTACACATGTGTGACTGTAATCACATTTTAACAAACATATTTCAGTACGTTCATGACAGATGCCCCGTATTACCTAGCTAGCTGCGATGAATCTGGAGACTTCACAGACTTTCAGCTGCTACATACAGCCGAAAATTCCAATTACAGACAATGCGCAGCGTGTCACTGTCGTAACCATGGTCAAAATAATGACATGATGGTGAATGGGAAACTCGTTACTTCAAGTGCTTGGAAGACAGTCGCCACATATTATAAAGTGGCTGAACCAGTTTGACAATCCATATTATATTGTTGCCCATGATGGAGGACGTTTTGACTTTCATGTGCTTGTTTCATCATCCATTTGTATTCAGATGGTCAGCCACAAGTAACAAATGCTTAACAAACTCTTGAATATGTCGTACCCAAATTAGTGCAATATTTTGAACATGGTAGTGTGTAAATGTATCAAAGATTTTTGAAATGTAGTTTATATTACTCAAGCAAATTAACCTGGACCCCATACATTCTATTCCCCTAATTAAACAACAGTTGTTTCTTGTATATATATACATGTATGTTTGGTCATTGTTTTCAATACAGTCGTTCAATGAATCAATAATTCTATACACTGATTCCAACACAAAGGAAAATGATATCAGTTATAAACATACACCCATCCGTCAGGTAATTATGTTTATCTAGGTTTAACTGGGTGTGTAACTGTACACCCCGCTATTATTACAACGGGATAGTTCCCTCATTAGTATTACTTATTGTATCGAGAGTTGCAAGGAATATAACACGTTCATACAGAGTGTACTGTTAACAGCATGACTGTATCCATTCAAATGGTAAAGGACCAGGTCAATTTATGTGAACAATAGATTATGTTAGTTGTGAAACAAGTTATTTTATATCATTCACCCTCAACACCTCATGCATGATAGTTTTTTATTGTCACAAAGGTATGATTATGTGAGATAAGTTGATTTCTACAAATATCTGAAAAAATATTTACCAAGTATATTATGCAAAATTGTGTTCATACCAACTGTGAAGTTTTACAAAGCCCTGTTGATTCTTCATTTCTGATGGTATCTTCTATTTTTATGATGGTAGTTTGATGTGTAAATTGTATTTTAATAGGAATATAATAATTTATAATTATTGAGAATTGACAACTTGTATCAGTATTTATGAAAATCTAGAGTTACCCCTTCACCTTAGTAATATAATTTGAAAACAAACTGTATGGTAAACCTTTATCATTTGTGTAATTATATTGATTTAAATGTACAGTTATTGTGTAAAATACATTGTTGTTAGAATATAATACTTGTATAATGAAATGACAAGTTGTATACTTCTTTATTTCATTTCGGATGATTTTCAGCATTTTTAAATTGTAGAGTTACCTTCCCTTTTGTACAATATCTTCGAAACAAGATTGTAAACTTTTATAATTTTTGTTTAAATTAACAAATATATAATATTAGTTAATTTTTAGAGTAATTTTGGCAACTGATTTCTGTCCTTTTCATTTTTTATGATTTTTTTTAAAATTGATGTATAGATTCATCTGTTGAAAAATTGCTATTTTTCAAATATCGGTATCACATGACTAAGTAAAAAAAACATTTTCTCTGAATTATATTTCATTTAAGCATGTTTATCATGTACTCGTGCTTGTTGTATAGAAATAAACTGATATTGGTTAGGTTATCATTGATAGTAGGAAAATAAAAGCTATTATATGAAATATGTACTTGTCGTTTTGGGTTGTACTTGAAAGTAAGGGGTAGGCATGATAAATCGCGAATAACTTTTTTAATAAATGGTAAAAAGTATTAAAACTTTGGATTTAAGTCCACATATGAACATAGATTATAACTATGTTAATGTTTTTAAGTTTTAAAAATCCACTATTAGGTGGGTAATACCTTAAATATCAAAATTGTCAGGCACTATTGCTGAAGGCGATTGCTGACAAATAACAATTATCAAAACATAATTTAACTTTATTAATACTTATTTTTTATTTATTATATGCATCTGCCATTCAGATGTTTATGCCAGAAATTATTACCATGTGATATATATTTTCAATAAAAAGCTGATTCCTATGCATTAACAAGCGTCTTGCCTTTAAACAAACAGTAAAACTTTACTTACAGACCACTTCAAAATTAAGACTACATTCTCAAATCATTCCCATGATTTAAATAGCGCTCTTTATTTAGCCTTAATAGTATTAAAGCCAACTGGTTATAGCACTTTCAAATAAAATCAGTTTTTATGAAAGCGAACGGTAATATTATAACATTTTCAAATAATCAAAGGTGGTCTTATTAGTGAGGTTTCACTGTAGTATTTGTTATATGAATACAGTATTATATGCCATGTATAAGCAGCTGATGTGGTTATATTAATACACTGGATTTGTAACCTTGAAATCCAGGTTTGATTGATGGTAGCAGCAGGTTGATTCCAATACAGGAAAAGTTGACAAAAAAGGTATGAGAAAATCCGACAGGGAAGGTAGCACTCAACCCAACCAGCCGAGCACAGAAATCAGAAACACTACAACACAACTACCCTGAGCAGTGCCCACAGAAACCCATGCCAAAACAGCGACCAAATAAGGCACAACAACGGGGCGTGACCTAGGTTAAAACACTGAGGACAGTGACCTAACGTTATGGGACCTAAAGAGGCACAACTAAGACTTGACCTAGTTAAAATATGGGCAAGGTAGGAATGGGGTGGGAAATAATTTTACATATTCCTAGCAACTACAATGAGCAATGCCCACACATAAGACGAAGAAACAACCAAAGATCCAAGTCCCCGGCGATAAAATGCAGGACAATGCTGGTTTTCCTCCACATGTGGAGAAGTTGTATATATATTTCCTAAGTGGACCTGGGCATTTATGTGTACACATTCATGGAGCAGTAATTTCATGAACATTCAATACATCTGCGTAATAACTAATAAGAGGATGGTGTGTGTTCCAGATATAATTGATTCCAAATCCTTTAAACTTGAAGTGATCAGCAGCACACTTTAGAAAAAGATCATTTGAGTCGAGAGAACCATCAGATCAACTGAATGTCATTCAATGTATGTAATAAAAAGAGCATACAATTATAAAAACTTTATTAAAGGTAACAATAACTGCCAAATAACTAGCACATTGACTATATCGATGGCTTAGAATGAGAAGGTCGTAACTACAAAATCAATATTTTGAGAAAACAAGAAAATACTGTCTGAAATGTACTCTCTACTTATTGTAAAATAAGCTTCAAGAACCTTCTTTTGGTCAACATGACAAGTTGTGATTTTCATGAAAAACTCATAAGATGCGCCTTATGATGCAGATTTGAAATATTTATGAGTCTTTAAAGGTCGTAAGTAGTAGTTACGACCTTCTCCTTCCAAGCCATCGATATATAATGGCTTAAAATCCATCATTTGAGTGCTAACAAAGCCACAACTAGTCTATTGTTGGTAATCATAAGTCATGTGATGAGCAATCTGACCTGTGCAGATCTAATAAATAGTTAATATTTAACTTCTTGTTTTAATATAAAGAGCAACTTCATCTTATCAAACACATGAATTAAGTCAGTTCCATGGTAAATATTTCGATGGCTTAGAATTAGAAGGTCGTAAGTGCCACTTACGACCTTTTAAGATTCATACACATTTAGAATAAGCATTACAAGGCGCTTCTTATGAGCCCATTTTCATAAAAATCTGAACTTGTCATGTTGACCAAAATGAAGTTGTAAAAGTTTGTTTTACCATAAGTAAAGAGTAAATGTCAGACAGTTTTTCCGTGTTTTCTCAAAATATCGATTTGGTAGTTACGACCTTCTAATTCTAAGCCATCGATTTTTTTTTTTTTATTTGTCTGATATTTTGCATATCTTTGGTGACTGAAAAAAGAAAGTCACAACAATAGTCCCAGGCAGGTGGTGTTGTCCAGTTGCTGTCTGCATGTTGTATCCCACATACTGATATGTCACAACAATAGTCCCAGACAGGTGGTGTTGTCCAGTTGCTGTCTCCATGTTGTATCCCACATACTGATAAGTCACAACAATAGTGTCCAGTGTTGTCCAGTTGCTGTCTGCATGTTGTATCCCACATACTGATAAGTCACAACAATAGTGTCCAGTGTTGTCCAGTTGCTGTCTGCATGTTGTATCCCACATACTGATAAGTCACAACAATAGTGTCCAGTGTTGTCCAGTTGCTGTCTCCATGTTGTATCCCACATACTGCTATGTCACAACAATAGTCCCAGGCAGGTGGTGTTGTCCAGTTGCTGTCTGCATGTTGTATCCCACATACTGATATGTCACAACAATAGTCCCGGACAGGTGGTGTTGTCCAGTTGCTGTCTCCATGTTGTATCCCACATACTGATATGTCACAACAATAGTCCCGGGCAGGTGGTGTTGTCCAGTTGCTGTCTCCATGTTGTATCCCACATACTGATATGTCACAACAATAGTCCCGGACAGGTGGTGTTGTCCAGTTGCTGTCTCCATGTTGTATCCCACATACTGATATGTCACAACAATAGTCCCAGACAGGTGGTGTTGTCCAGTTGCTGTCTCCATGTTGTATCCCACATACTGATATGTCACAACAATAGTCCCGGACAGGTGGTGTTGTCCAGTTGCTGTCTCCATGTTGTATCCCACATACTGATATGTCACAACAATAGTCCCAGACAGGTGGTGTTGTCCAGTTGCTGTCTCCATGTTGTATCCCACATACTGATATGTCACAACAATAGTCCCGGGCAGGTGGTGTTGTCCAGTTGCTGTCTCCATGTTGTATCCCACATACTGATATGTCACAACAATAGTCCCGGACAGGTGGTGTTGTCCAGTTGCTGTCTCCATGTTGTATCCCACATACTGCTATGTCACAACAATAGTCCCAGGCAGGTGGTGTTGTCCAGTTGCTGTCTCCATGTTGTATCCCACATACTGCTATGTCACAACAATAGTCCCGGGCAGGTGGTGTTGTCCAGTTGCTGTCTCCATGTTGTATCCCACATACTGATAAGTCACAACAATAGTCCCGGGCAGGTGGTGTTGTCCAGTTGCTGTCTCCATGTTGTATCCCACATACTGATATGTCACAACAATAGTCCCGGGCAGGTGGTGTTGTCCAGTTGCTGTCTCCATGTTGTATCCCACATACTGCTATGTCACAACAATAGTCCCGGGCAGGTGGTGTTGTCCAGTTGCTGTCTCCATGTTGTATCCAACATACTGATATGTCACAACAATAGTCCCGGGCAGGTGGTGTTGTCCAGTTGCTGTCTCCATGTTGTATCCCACATACTGCTATGTCACAACAATAGTCCCGGGCAGGTGGTGTTGTCCAGTTGCTGTCTCCATGTTGTATCCCACATACTGATATGTCACAACAATAGTCCCAGACAGGTGGTGTTGTCCAGTTGCTGTCTCCATGTTGTATCCCACATACTGATATGTCACAACAATAGTCCCGGACAGGTGGTGTTGTCCAGTTGCTGTCTCCATGTTGTATCCCACATACTGCTATGTCACAACAATAGTCCCAGGCAGGTGGTGTTGTCCAGTTGCTGTCTGCATGTTGTATCCCACATACTGCTATGTCACAACAATAGTCCCAGACAGGTGGTGTTGTCCAGTTGCTGTCTGCATGTTGTATCCCACATACTGCTATGTCACAACAATAGTCCCGGGCAGGTGGTGTTGTCCAGTTGCTGTCTCCATGTTGTATCCCACATACTGATATGTCACAACAATAGTCCCAGGCAGGTGGTGTTGTCCAGTTGCTGTCTCCATGTTGTATCCCACATACTGATATGTCACAACAATAGTCCCAGACAGGTGGTGTTGTCCAGTTGCTGTCTCCATGTTGTATCCCACATACTGATATGTCACAACAATAGTCCCAGGCAGGTGGTGTTGTCCAGTTGCTGTCTCCATGTTGTATCCCACATACTGATATGTCACAACAATAGTCCCGGACAGGTGGTGTTGTCCAGTTGCTGTCTCCATGTTGTATCCCACATACTGATATGTCACAACAATAGTCCCGGGCAGGTGGTGTTGTCCAGTTGCTGTCTCCATGTTGTATCCCACATACTGATATGTCACAACAATAGTCCCGGACAGGTGGTGTTGTCCAGTTGCTGTCTCCATGTTGTATCCCACATACTGATAAGTCACAACAATAGTCCCAGGCAGGTGGTGTTGTCCAGTTGCTGTCTCCATGTTGTATCCAACATACTGATATGTCACAACAATAGTCCCGGACAGGTGGTGTTGTCCAGTTGCTGTCTCCATGTTGTATCCCACATACTGATATGTCACAACAATAGTCCCAGGCAGGTGGTGTTGTCCAGTTGCTGTCTCCATGTTGTATCCCACATACTGATATGTCACAACAATAGTCCCAGACAGGTGGTGTTGTCCAGTTGCTGTCTCCATGTTGTATCCCACATACTGATATGTCACAACAATAGTCCCAGGCAGGTGGTGTTGTCCAGTTGCTGTCTCCATGTTGTATTCCACATACTGATATGTCACAACAATAGTCCCGGGCAGGTGGTGTTGTCCAGTTGCTGTCTCCATGTTGTATCCCACATACTGATATGTCACAACAATAGTCCCGGGCAGGTGGTGTTGTCCAGTTGCTGTCTCCATGTTGTATCCCACATACTGATATGTCACAACAATAGTCCCGGACAGGTGGTGTTGTCCAGTTGCTGTCTCCATGTTGTATCCCACATACTGATATGTAACAACAATAGTCCCGGGCAGGTGGTGTTGTCCAGTTGCTGTCTGCATGTTGTATCCCACATACTGATAAGTCACAACAATAGTGTCCAGTGTTGTCCAGTTGCTGTCTCCATGTTGTATCCCACATACTGCTATGTCACAACAATAGTCCCGGACAGGTGGTGTTGTCCAGTTGCTGTCTGCATGTTGTATCCCACATACTGATAAGTCACAACAATAGTGTCCAGTGTTGTCCGGTTGCTGTCTCCATGTTGTATCCCACATACTGATATGTCACAACAATAGTCCCGGACAGGTGGTGTTGTCCAGTTGCTGTCTCCATGTTGTATCCCACATACTGATATGTCACAACAATAGTCCCAGACAGGTGGTGTTGTCCAGTTGCTGTCTCCATGTTGTATCCCACATACTGATATGTCACAACATTAGTCCCGGACAGGTGGTGTTGTCCAGTTGCTGTCTGCATGTTGTATCCCACATACTGATAAGTCACAACAATAGTGTCCAGTGTTGTCCGGTTGCTGTCTCCATGTTGTATCCCACATACTGATATGTCACAACAATAGTCCCAGACAGGTGGTGTTGTCCAGTTGCTGTCTCCATGTTGTATCCCACATACTGATATGTCACAACAATAGTCCCAGACAGGTGGTGTTGTCCAGTTGCTGTCTCCATGTTGTATCCCACATACTGCTATGTCACAACAATAGTCCCAGGCAGGTGGTGTTGTCCAGTTGCTGTCTCCATGTTGTATCCCACATACTGATATGTCACAACAAGAGTCCCAGGCAGGTGGTGTTGTCCAGTTGCTGTCTCCATGTTGTATCCCACATACTGCTATGTCACAACAATAGTCCCGGACAGGTGGTGTTGTCCAGTTGCTGTCTCCATGTTGTATCCCACATACTGCTATGTCACAACAATAGTCCCGGACAGGTGGTGTTGTCCAGTTGCTGTCTCCATGTTGTATCCCACATACTGATATGTCACAACAATAGTCCCGGACAGGTGGTGTTGTCCAGTTGCTGTCTCCATGTTGTATCCCACATACTGATATGTCACAACAATAGTCCCGGACAGGTGGTGTTGTCCAGTTGCTGTCTCCATGTTGTATCCCACATACTGATATGTCACAACAATAGTCCCGGACAGGTGGTGTTGTCCAGTTGCTGTCTCCATGTTGTATCCCACATACTGATATGTCACAACAATAGTCCCAGACAGGTGGTGTTGTCCAGTTGCTGTCTCCATGTTGTATCCCACATACTGATATGTCACAACAATAGTCCCGGACAGGTGGTGTTGTCCAGTTGCTGTCTCCATGTTGTATCCCACATACTGCTGTGTCACAACAATAGTCCCAGGCAGGTGGTGTTGTCCAGTTGCTGTCTCCATGTTGTATCCCACATACTGATATGTCACAACAATAGTCCCAGGCAGGTGGTGTTGTCCAGTTGCTGTCTCCATGTTGTATCCCACATACTGATATGTCACAACAATAGTCCCAGGCAGGTGGTGTTGTCCAGTTGCTGTCTCCATGTTGTATCCCACATACTGATATGTCACAACAATAGTCCCAGGCAGGTGGTGTTGTCCAGTTGCTGTCTCCATGTTGTATCCAACATACTGATAAGTCACAACAATAGTGTCCAGTGTTGTCCAGTTGCTGTCTGCATGTTGTATCCCACATACTGATATGTCACAACAATAGTCCCAGACAGGTGGTGTTGTCCAGTTGCTGTCTGCATGTTGTATCCCACATACTGATAAGTCACAACAATAGTCCCAGGCAGGTGGTGTTGTCCAGTTGCTGTCTCCATGTTGTATCCCACATACTGATATGTCACAACAATAGTCCCAGACAGGTGGTGTTGTCCAGTTGCTGTCTCCATGTTGTATCCCACATACTGCTATGTCACAACAATAGTCCCAGACAGGTGGTGTTGTCCAATTGCTGTCTCCATGTTGTATCCCACATACTGCTATGTCACAACAATAGTCCCAGACAGGTGGTGTTGTCCAGTTGCTGTCTGCATGTTGTATCCAACATACTGATATGTCACAACAATAGTCCCGGGCAGGTGGTGTTGTCCAGTTGCTGTCTCCATGTTGTATCCCACATACTGATATGTCACAACAATAGTCCCAGACAGGTGGTGTTGTCCAGTTGCTGTCTCCATGTTGTATCCCACATACTGATATGTCACAACAATAGTCCCAGACAGGTGGTGTTGTCCAGTTGCTGTCTCCATGTTGTATCCCACATACTGATATGTCACAACAATAGTCCCGGGCAGGTGGTGTTGTCCAGTTGCTGTCTCCATGTTGTATCCCACATACTGCTATGTCACAACAATAGTCCCAGGCAGGTGGTGTTGTCCAGTTGCTGTCTCCATGTTGTATCCCACATACTGATAAGTCACAACAATAGTCCCAGACAGGTGGTGTTGTCCAGTTGCTGTCTCCATGTTGTATCCAACATACTGATATGTCACAACAATAGTCCCGGACAGGTGGTGTTGTCCAGTTGCTGTCTCCATGTTGTATCCAACATACTGATATGTCACAACAATAGTCCCAGACAGGTGGTGTTGTCCAGTTGCTGTCTCCATGTTGTAGTCTCCATGTTGTATCCCACATACTGATATGTCACAACAATAGTCCCGGACAGGTGGTGTTGTCCAGTTGCTGTCTCCATGTTGTATCCCACATACTGATATGTCACAACAATAGTCCCGGACAGGTGGTGTTGTCCAGTTGCTGTCTCCATGTTGTATCCCACATACTGATATGTCACAACAATAGTCCCGGACAGGTGGTGTTGTCCAGTTGCTGTCTCCATGTTGTATCCCACATACTGATATGTCACAACAATAGTGTCCAGTGTTGTCCAGTTGCTGTCTCCATGTTGTATCCCACATACTGATATGTCACAACAATAGTCCCGGACAGGTGGTGTTGTCCAGTTGCTGTCTCCATGTTGTATCCCACATACTGATATGTCACAACAATAGTCCCAGACAGGTGGTGTTGTCCAGTTGCTGTCTCCATGTTGTATCCCACATACTGATATGTCACAACAATAGTCCCGGACAGGTGGTGTTGTCCAGTTGCTGTCTCCATGTTGTATCCCACATACTGATATGTCACAACAATAGTCCCAGACAGGTGGTGTTGTCCAGTTGCTGTCTGCATGTTGTATCCCACATACTGATATGTCACAACAATAGTCCCAGACAGGTGGTGTTGTCCAGTTGCTGTCTCCATGTTGTATCCCACATACTGCTGTGATAACTGTATAGCGTTATCTTGGTTTGACTTTGACATCACTGGTTCCAGTTATCAAGGGCATGGTATGAGATAGCCATTCCATGTCAAGGGGTATTCTCAGCATCAAGTTTTCGCTCTCTGTCACACGATCAACCTGAAATCGATACAGATAAAGATTATTTCACTGTAAGCACTCAATCAGTCAATGTGGTTTACTTTATATATAGTAAAGTGTTGAATAATCATGGCAAATAGCACATAACTGAACTTATGTCCAAATATATTACCATCCAAAATCGTGTGGTTGTCAAACAATTCGCTCAGTAATCAAAGAAATCACTATAAAAAATGATACTATGAAACTTTTATTCATAATATTACTGCACGCACATGTAACAAAACGCAAACTTGATCAAGATTTGAAGCATTTGCTCAGTTGAAGGCTGTTTTAACTTGATCACTTGAGGCAACTCCGTACCGACTATATTTAAATCGGCATGAGTTTGCTCCGTTTGATTTGAAAAAGGGAGGGAACTCCATACTGACTAAATTTAAGTCAACAGGAGTACTCTCCCTTGTTTTTACAAAGGGAGGCAACTCTGTACCGACTAAATTTAACTCAACATGAGTTTACTCCGTTTGATTTTCAAAACGGAGACAGCTCCGTACAGACTAAATTTAAGTTGGCATGAGTTTGCTCCATTCAATTTTCAAAAGGACGGCAACTCTGTACCAAATAAATTTAAGTCAGCATGAGGTGGTTCCATTGTTTTTTCAAAGGGAAGCAACTCAATACCGACTTAATTTAAATCGGCACGAGTTAACTCCGTTTCATTTTCAAACAGAAGGTAACTCTGTTCCGACTAAATTTAAGTCAGCATGAGTTTGTTCCCTTGTTTTTTACAAAGGGAAGAAATCCGTACCGAGTAAAATTTATGTCAACAGGAGTTTGTTCGCTTGGTTTTCAGAACGACTAAATTTAAATCAGCAAGAGTTGGCTCTGTTCGATTTTAAAATGGAGGCAACTCCGTTCAGAGTAAATGTAAGTAAAAAGGAGTACACTCCATTGTTTTTATAATGGGTGGCAACTCTGTACCTACTAAATTAAAGTCAGCATGACTGCCTTCCCTTGTTTTCTACAAAGCGAAGCAACTCAATACCAACTAAATTGAAGTCAACAAGAGTTCGCTCACTTGGTTTCTCAGAAGGGAGAAAACTCAGTACGGACTAAATTTAAATCAGCATGAGTTTGCTCTGTTTGATTTTGAAACGGAGGCAACTCTGTTCTGACTGAATTTAAGTCAATAGGAGTATACTCCCTTGTTTTTATAATGGGTGGCAACTCTGTACCGACTAAATTTAAGTAAGCATGAGTGCGTTCCCTTGTTTTTACCAAGGGAAGCAACACAATACCGACTAAATTTTAAGTCAACAGGGGTTTGCGCCGTTTGATTTTCACAATGGAGGGAACTCTGTACCGACTAAACTTAAGTTAGCATGAGTTCGTTCCCTTGTTTTTTACAAAGGGAATAAATCCGTACCAACTAAATTTAAGTCAACAAGTGTTCGCTCACTTGGTTTTCAGAAGGGAGACATCTCCGTACTGACTAAATTTTAATCAGCATGAGTTGGCTACGTTTGATTTTAAAACGAAGGCAACTCAATACCGACAAAATTTAAATCAGCACGAGTTTGCTCCGTTCGATTTTAAAATGGAGGCAACTCCGTTCTGACTAAATTTAAGGCAACAAGAGTTCCTCACTTGGTTTTCAGAAGGGAGACAACTCCGTATTGACTAAATTTAAATCAGAATGAGTTTGCTCCGTTTGATTTTAAAACGGAGGCAACTCCGTTCCGATTAAATTTAAGTCAATAGAAGTATGCTCCCTTGTTTCTTTAAAGGGTGGCAACTCTGTACCAACTAAATTTGAGTCAGCATGAGTGCGTTCCCTTGTTTTTACAAATGGAAGCAACTCAATACCGACTAAATTTAAGTCAACAAGAGTATGCTCACTTGGTTTTTCAGAAGGGAGACAACTCTGTACCGACTAAATTCAAATCAGCATGAGTTTGCTCTGTTTAATTTTAAAACAGAGGCAATTCTGTTCTGACTGAATTTAAGTCAATAGGAGTTCGCTCCCTTGTTTTTATAAAGGGTGGCAACTCTATACTAACTAAATTTAAGTCAGCATGAGTGCGTTCCCTTGTTTTTACAAAGGGAAGCAACTCAATACCGACTAAATTTTAAGTCAACTGGAGTTTGCTCCGTTTGATTTTAAAATGGGAGGGAACTCTGTACTGACTAAACTTAAGTTAGCATGAGTTCGTTCCCTTGTTTTTTACAAAGGGAATATATCCTTACCGACTAAATTTAAGTCAACAAGTGTTCGCCACTTGGTTTTTAGAAGGGAGACAACTCCGTACCGACTAAATTTAAATCAGCATGAGCTTGCTCCGTTTGATTTTAAAACGGAGGCAACTCCATACCGACTAAATTTAAATCAGCAGGAGTTTGCACCGTTCGATTTTAAAATTGAGGCAACTCCGTTCTGACTAAATTTAAGGCAACAAGAGTTCGCTCACTTGGTTTTCAGAAGGGTAACAACTCCGTATTGACTAAATTTAAATCAGAATGAGTTTGCTCCGTTTGATTTTAAAACGGAGGCAACTCCGTTCCGACTAAATTTAAGTCAATAGGAGTACGCTCCCTTGTTTCTATAAAGGGTGGCAACTCTGTAGCAACTTAATTTAAGTCAGCATGAGTGCGTTCCCTTGTTTTTACAAAGGGAAGCAACTCAATACCGACTAAATTTAAGTCAATAAGAGTTCGCTCACTTGGTTTTTTAGAAGGGAGACAACTCTGTACCGACTAAATTTAAATCAGCATGAGTTTGCTCTGTTTGATTTTAAAACGGAGGCAACTCTGTTCTGTCTGAATTTAAGTCAATAGGAGTCTGCTCCCATGTTTTTATAATGGGTGGCAACTAAATTTAAGTCAGCATGAGTGCGTTCCCTTGTTTTTACAAAGGGAAGCAACACAATACCAACTAAATTTGAGTTAAATAGGAGTTTGCGCCGTTTGATTTTCACAAGGGAGGGAACTCTGTACCGACTAAAATTAAATCAGCATGAGTTTGCTCTGTTTGATTTTAAAACGAAGGCAACTTCATTCAGACTAAATTTAAGTCAATAGGAGTACGCTCCTTGTTTTTATAAAGGGTGGCAACTCTGTACCGACTAAATTTAAGTCGGCATGAGTGCGATCCCTTGTTTTTACAAAGGGAAGCAACTCAATACAGACTAAATTTTAAGTCAACAGAAGTTTGTTTCGTTTGATTTTCACAATGGAGGGAACTCTGTTCCGACTTAACTTAAGTTAGCATGAGTTCGTTCCCTTGGTTTTAACAAAGGGAATAAATCCGTACCGACTTAATTTAAATCAGCACGAGTTTGCTCCGTTCGATTTTAAAATGGAGGCAACTCCGTTCAGACTAAATTTAAGTCAATAGGAGTACGCTCCCTTGTTTTTATGAAGGCAAGCAACTCTGTACCAACTAAATTTAAGTCAGCATGAGTGCGTTCCCTTGTTTTTACAAAGGGAAGCAACTCAATACCGACTAAATTTTAAGTCAACAGGAGTTTGCTCCGTTTGATTTTCACAAGGGAGGGAACTCTGTACCGACTAAACTTAAGTTAGCATGAGTTTGTTCCCTTGTTTTTTACAAAGTGAATATATCCGTACCAACTAAATTTAAGTCAACAAGTGTACGCTCACTTGGTTTTCAGAAGGGAGACAACTCCGTACCAACTAAATTTAAATCAGCATGAGCTTGCTCCGTTTGATTTTAAAACGGAGGCAACTCCGTACCGACTAAATTTAAATCAGTACGAGTTTGCACCGTTCCATTTTAAAATTGAGGCAACTCCGTTCTGACTAAATTTAAGCCAACAAGAGTTCGCTCACTTGGTTTTCAGAAGGGAAACAACTCCGTATTGACTAAATTTAAATCAGAATGAGTTTGCTCCGTTTGATTTTAAAACGGAGGCAACTCTGTTCCGACTAAATTTAAGACAATACGAGTACGCTCCCTCGTTTCTATAAAGGGTGGCAACTCTGTACCAACTAAATTTAAGTCAGCATGAGTGCGTTCCCTTGTTTTTACAAAGGGAGGCAACTCAATACCGACTAAATTTAAGTCAACAAGAGTTTGCTCACTTGGTTTTTCAGAAGAGAGACAACTCAGTGCTTACTAAATTTAAATCAGCATGAGTTTGCTCTGATAGATTTTAAAACGGAGGCAACTCTGTTCTGACTGAATTTAAGTCAATAGGAGTCCGCTCCCATGTTTTTATAATGGGTGGCAACTCTGTACCGACTAAATTTAAGTCAGCATGAGTGCGTTCCCTTGTTTTTACAAAGCGAAGTCACTCAATACAGACTAAATTAAAGTCAACAAGAGTTCGCTTACTTGGTTTTTCAGAAGGGAGACAACTCTGTACGGACTAAATTTAAATCAGCATGAGTTTGCTCTGTTTGATTTTAAAACGGAGGCAACTCTGTTCTGACTAAATTTAAGTCAATAGGAGTCCGCTCCCATGTTTTTATAATGGGTGGCAACTCTGTACCGACTAAATTTAAGTCAGCATGAGTGCGTTCCCTTGTTTTTACAAAGGGAATCAACGCAATACCGACTAAATTTTAAGTCAACAGGAGTTTGCGCCGTTTGATTTTCACAAGGGAGGGAACTCTGCACCGACTAAACTTAAATTAGCATGAGTTCGTTCCCTTGTTTTTTACAAAGGGAATAAATCTGTACCGACTAAATTTAAGTCAACAAGTGTTCGCTCACTTGGTTTTCAGAAGGGAGACAACTCCGTACCGACTTAATTTAAATCAGCACCAGTTTGCTCCGTTTGATTTTAAAATGGAGGCAACTCCGTTCCGACTAAATTTAAGTCAATAGGAGTACGCTCCCTTGTTTCTATAAAGGGTGGCAACTCTGTACCATCTTAATTTAAGTCAGCATGAGTGTGTTCCATTGTTTTTACAAAGGGAAGCAACTCAATACCGACTAAATTTAAGTCAATAAGAGTTTGCTCCGTTTGATTTTCACAAGGGAGGGAACTCTGTACCGACTAAATTTAAATCAGCATGCGTTTGCTCTGTTTGATTTTAAAACGGAGGCAACTCTGTTCTGTCTGAATTTAAGTCAATAGGAGTCCGCTCCCATGTTTTTATAATGGGTGGCAACTAAATTTAAGTCAGCATGAGTGCGTTCCCTTGTTTTTACAAAGGGAAGCAACACAATACCAACTAAATTTGAGTTAAACAGGAGTTTGCGCCGTTTGATTTTCACAAGGGAGGGAACTCTGTACCGACTAAAATTAAATCAGCATGAGTTTGCTCTGTTTGATTTTAAAACGAAGGCAACTTCATTCAGACTAAATTTAAGTCAATAGGAGTACGCTCCTTGTTTTTATAAAGGGTGGCAACTCTGTACCGACTAAATTTAAGTCGGCATGAGTGCGATCCCTTGTTTTTACAAAGGGAAGCAACTCAATACAGACTAAATTTTAAGTCAACAGAAGTTTGTTTCGTTTGATTTTCACAATGGAGGGAACTCTGTTCCGACTAAACTTAAGTTAGCATGAGTTCGTTCCCTTGGTTTTAACAAAGGGAATAAATCCGTACCGACTTAATTTAAATCAGCACGAGTTTGCTCCGTTCGATTTTAAAATGGAGGCAACTCCGTTCAGACTAAATTTAAGTCAATAGGAGTACGCTCCCTTATTTTTATGAAGGCAAGCAACTCTGTACCAACTAAATTTAAGTCAGCATGAGTGCGTTCCCTTGTTTTTACAAAGGGAAGCAACTCAATACCGACTAAATTTTAAGTCAACAGGAGTTTGCTCCGTTTGATTTTCACAAGGGAGGGAACTCTGTACCGACTAAACTTAAGTTAGCATGAGTTTGTTCCCTTGTTTTTTACAAAGTGAATATATCCGTTCCAACTAAATTTAAGTCAACAAGTGTACGCTCACTTGGTTTTCAGAAGGGAGACTACTCCGTACCGACTAAATTTAAATCAGCATGAGCTTGCTCCGTTTGATTTTAAAACGGAGGCAACTCCGTACCGACTAAATTTAAATCAGTACGAGTTTGCACCGTTCGATTTTAAAATTGAGGCAACTCCGTTCTGACTAAATTTAAGCCAACAAGAGTTCGCTCACTTGGTTTTCAGAAGGGAAACAACTCCGTATTGACTAAATTTAAATCAGAATGAGTTTGCTCCGTTTGATTTTAAAACGGAGGCAACTCCGTTCCGACTAAATTTAAGACAATACGAGTACGCTCCCTCGTTTCTATAAAGGGTGGCAACTCTGTACCAACTAAATTTAAGTCAGCATGAGTGCGTTCCCTTGTTTTTACAAAGGGAGGCAACTCAATACCGACTAAATTTAAGTCAACAAGAGTTTGCTCACTTGGTTTTTCAGAAGAGAGACAGCTCTGTACTTACTAAATTTAAATCAGCATGAGTTTGCTCTGATAGATTTTAAAACGGAGGCAACTCTGTTCTGACTGAATTTAAGTCAATAGGAGTCCGCTCCCATGTTTTTATAATGGGTGGCAACTCTGTACCGACTAAATTTAAGTCAGCATGAGTGCGTTCCCTTGTTTTTACAAAGCGAAGTAACTCAATACCGACTAAATTAAAGTCAACAAGAGTTCGCTTACTTGGTTTTTCAGAAGGGAGACAACTCTGTACGGACTAAATTTAAATCAGCATGAGTTTGCTCTGTTTGATTTTAAAACGGAGGCAACTCTGTTCTGACTAAATTTAAGTCAATAGGAGTCCGCTCCCATGTTTTTATAATGGGTGGCAACTCTGTACCGACTAAATTTAAGTCAGCATGAGTGCGTTCCCTTGTTTTTACAAAGGGAATCAACGCAATACCGACTAAATTTTAAGTCAACAGGAGTTTGCGCCGTTTGATTTTCACAAGGGAGGGAACTCTGCACCGACTAAACTTAAATTAGCATGAGTTCGTTCCCTTGTTTTTTACAAAGGGAATAAATCTGTACCGACTAAATTTAAGTCAACAAGTGTTCGCTCACTTGGTTTTCAGAAGGGAGACAACTCCGTACCGACTTAATTTAAATCAGCACCAGTTTGCTCCGTTTGATTTTAAAATGGAGACAACTCCGTTCCGACTAAATTTAAGTCAATAGGAGTACGCTCCCTTGTTTCTATAAAGGGTGGCAACTCTGTACCATCTTAATTTAAGTCAGCATGAGTGTGTTCCATTGTTTTTACAAAGGGAAGCAACTCAATACCGACTAAATTTAAGTCAATAAGAGTTTGCTCCGTTTGATTTTCACAAGGGAGGGAACTCTGTACCGACTAAATTTAAATCAGCATGAGTTTGCTCTGTTTGATTTTAAAACGGAGGCAACTCTGTTCTGTCTGAATTAAAGTCAATAGGAGTCCGCTCCCATGTTTTTATAATGGGTGGCAACTAAATTTAAGTCAGCATGAGTGCGTTCCCTTGTTTTTACAAAGGGAAGGAACGCAATACCAACTAAATTTTAAGTCAACAGGAGTTTGCGCCGTTTGATTTTCACAAGGGAGGGAACTCTGTACCGACTAAACTTATGTTAGCATGAGTTTGTTCCCTTGTTTTTTACAAAGGGAATAAATCCGTACCAACTAAATTTAAGTCAACAAGTGTTCGCTCACTTGGTTTTCAGAAGGGAGACAACTCCGTACTGACTAAATTTTAATCAGCATGAGTTGGCTACGTTCGATTTTAAAACGAAGTAACTCAATACCCACTAAATTTAAGGCAACAAGAGTTCGCTCACTTGGTTTTCAGAAGGGAGACAACTCCGTATTGACTAAATTTAAATCAGAATGAGTTTGCTCCGTTTGATTTTAAAACGGAGGCAACTCCGTTCTGACTAAATTTAAGTCAATAGGAGTACGCTCCCTCGTTTCTATAAAGGGTGGCAACTCTGTACCAACTAAATTTAAGTCAGCATGAGTGCGTTCCCTTGTTTTTACAAAGGGAAGCAACGCAATTCCGACTAAATTTTAAGTTAACAGGAGTTTGCTCCGTTTGATTTTCACAATGGAGGGAACTCTGTACTGACTAAACTTATGTAAGCATGAGTTCGTTCCCTTGTTTTTTACAAAGGGAATAAATCCGTACCGAGTAAAATTTAAGTCAACAAGAGTTCGCTCACTTGGTTTTCAGAAGGGAGACAACTCTGTACCAACTAAAATTAAATCAGCATGAGTTTGCCCTGTTTGATTTTAAAACGAAGGCAACTTCATTCTGACTAAATTTAAGTCAATAGGAGTACGCTCCCTTGTTTTTGTAAAGGGTGGCAACTCTGTACCAACTAAATTTAAGTCAGCATGAGTTCGTTCCCTTGTTTTTATAGTGTGGCAACTCTGTACCAACTAACTTTAGGTCAGCATGAGTGCCTTCCCTTGTTTTTACAAATAGAAGCAACTCAATACCGACTAAATTTTAAGTCAACAGGTGTTTGGTCCGTTTGATTTTCACAAGGGAGGGAACTCTGTACCGACTAAACTTAAGTTAGCATGAGTTTGTTCCCTTGTTTTTTACGAATGGAATAAATCCTTACCGACTCAATTTAAGTCAACAAGAGTTCGCTCACTTGGTTTTCAGAAGGGAGACAACTCCGTACCAACTAAAATTAAATCAGCATGAGTTTGCTCTGATTGATTTAAAAACCGAGGCAACTCCATTTTGACTAAATTTAAGCCAATAGGGGTATGCTCCCTTGTTTTTATAAAGGTTGGCAACTCTGTACCGACTAAATTTGAGTCAGCATGAGTGCGATCCCTTGTTTTTACAAAGGGAAGCAACTCAATACAGACTAAATTTTAAGTCAACAGGAGTTTGTTTCGTTTGATTTTCACAATGGAGGGAACTCTGTTCCGACTAAACTTAAGTTAGCATGAGTTCGTTCCCTTGGTTTTAACAAAGGGAATAAATCCGTACCAACTTAATTTAAATCAGCACGAGTTTGCTCCGTTCTTTTTTTAAATGGAGGCAACTCCGTTCAGACTAAATTTAAGTCAATAGGAGTATGCTCCCTTGTTTTTATGAAGGCAAGCAACTCTGTACCAACTAAATTTAAGTCAGCATGAGTGCGTTCCCTTGTTTTTACAAAGGGAAGCAACTCAATACCGACTAAATTTTAAGTCAACAGGAGTTTGCTCCGTTTGATTTTCACAAGGGAGGGAACTCTGTACCGACTAAACTTAAGTCAGCATGAGTTTGTTCCCTTGTTTTTTACAAAGTGAATAAATCCGTACCAACTCAATTTAGTCAACAAGAGTTCGCTCACTTGGTTTTCAGAAGGGTAACAACTCCGTACCGACTAAATTTAAATCAGCATGAGTAAGCTCCGTTTGATTTTAAAATGGAGGCAACTCCGAACCGACTAAATTTAAATCAGCACAAGTTTGCTCCATTCGATTTTAAAATGGAGGCAACTCCGTTCTGACTAAATTTAAGGCAACAAGAGTTCGCTCACTTGGTTTTTAGAAGGGAGACAACTCCGTATTGACTAAATTTAAATCAGAATGAGTTTGCTCCGTTTGATTTTAAAACGGAGGCAACTCCGTTCCGACTAAATTTAAGTCAATAGGAGTACGCTCCCTCGTTTCTATAAAGGGTGGCAACTCTGTACCAACTAAATTTAAGTCAGCATGAGTGCGTTCCCTTGTTTTTACAAAGGGAAGCAACGCAATACCGACTAAATTTTAAGTTAACAGGAGTTTGCTCCGTTTGATTTTCACAATGGAGGGAACTCTGTACTGACTAAACTTATGTAAGCATGAGTTCGTTCCCTTGTTTTTTACAAAGAGAATAAATCCGTACCGACTAAATTATTTTAGTCAACAAGAGTTCGCTCACTTGGTTTTCAGAAGGGAAACAACACCGTACCAACTAAAATTAAATCAGCATGAGTTTGCTCTGTTTGATTTAAAATGGATCAACTCCATTTTGACTAAATTTATGTCAATAGGAGTACGCTCCCTTGTTTTTATGAAGGGTGGCAACTCTGTACCGACTAAATTTAAGTCAGCAAGAGTGCGATCCCTTGTTTTTACAAAGGGAAGCAACTCAATACCGACTAAATTTTAAGTCAACAGGAGTTTGCTCCGTTTGATTTTCTAAAGGGAAGGAACTCTGTACAGACTAAATTTAAGTTAGCATGAGTTCGTTCCCTTGTTTTTTACAAAGCGAATTAATCCGTACCGACTAAATTAAGTCAACATGAGTTCCCTCACTTGGCTTCAGAAGGGAGACAACTCCGTATTGACTAAATTTAAATCAGCATGATTTTGCTCTGTTTGATTTTAAAACGGAGGCAACTCTGTCCTGACTGAATTTAAGTCAATAGGAGTAAGCTCCCTTGTTTTTATGAAGGGTGGCAACTCTGTACCGACTAAATTTAAGTCAGCATGAGTGCGATCCCTTGTTTTTACAAAGGGAAGCAACTCAATACCGACTAAATCTTAAGTCAACAGGAGTTTGCTCCGTTTGATTTTCACAAGAAAGGGAACTCTGTACCGACTAAGCTTAAGTTAGCATGAGTTCGTTCCCTTGTTTTTTTACGAAGGGAATTAATCTTTACCAACTGAATTTAAGTCAACAAGAGTTTGCTCACTTGGTTTTCAGAAGAGGACAACTCCGTACCGACTAAATTTAAATCAGCATGAGTTTGCTCCGTTTGATTTTAAAACGGAGGCCACTCTGTACCGACTTAATTCAAATCAGCACGAGTTTGCTCCGTTCGATTTTAAAATGGAGGCAACTCCGTTCTGACTAAATTTAAGTCAATAGGAGTACGCTCCCTTGTTTATAATGGGTGACAACTCTGTACCGACTAAATTTAAGTCAGCATGAGTGCGTTCCCTCGTTTTTACAAAGGGAAGCAACGCAATATCGACTAAATTTTAAGTCAACAGGAGTTTGCTCCGTTTGATTTTCACAAGGGAGGGAACTCTGTACCGACTAAACTTAATTAAGCATGAGTTCGTTCCCTTGTTTTTTACAATGGGAATAAATCCATACCGACTTAATTTAAGTCAACAAGAGTTTGCTCACTTGGTTTTCAGAAGAGAGACAACTCCGTACCGACTAAATTTAAATCAGCATGAGTTTGCTCCGTTTGATTTAAAAACGGAGGCAACTCCGTACCGACTAAATTAAAATCAGCACGAGTTTGCTCGATTCTAACAATTGATAGGAATCAGCAACTGCTGAGGAGGAATGCAGATGCTGAGTTTCTCAGTGGTTCCTGGGAAGTAGAATAGGACGTCTTGTCTGCCTCCCCTGCATGTCGTAAGAGTCAACTTAACGGGAGAGCTGAAGCTATTTGGTTAATGCTCCCAGGGTGTCTGTTACAGTGTGTATATGGAGCAGGGAATGAAGCATGCATGATGTTTCAACATGGTATGTCTGTATCACAGATGTTGTACAAAGGTTGAGTCTTTTGGGTGTATCTAGTACAGGTAATGTATCATACAAGCTACAAACAGAATGAACACATGTGCACATGCTTAATCCACAAGGAGTTTCTCGGGATGAGGTGTAATATAAAGGTAGAGCCTATAATGAGTGTCTTTAACATGCAGTGTAGCATTTAGAATGTGTTAGCAAGGTAGGTCTCATCCCCTGTAAGAGATCTAACTTTTAGACACATCCGGTCTGTTACAACTCATGTTAAAGACACTCATTGTAGGTTTTGCCTGTATATTACACCTCGTCCTGAGAAACACCTTGTGGATTAAGCTTGTGCACATGTGTTCATTCTGTTTGTAGCTTGCATGATACATTTCCTGAACTAGATACACCCAAATCACTCAACCTTTGTACAACATCTGTGATACAGACATACCATGTTCAAACATCATGCGTGCTTCATTCCCTGCTCCATAAACACATTGTAAGAGACACCCTGGGAGCATTTACCAAATAGCTTCAGCTCTCCTGTTAAGTTGACTCTTACGGCATGCAGGAGAGACAGACAAGAGGTTCTATTCTACTTCTCAGAACCCACTGAAGAACTCAGCATCTGCATTCCTCCTCTATAACTACCTGCGCTATACTACGCTACACTACACTTCACTACACTTGACTGAATTTCTAATTGGCCACCCAATGGAATATTATATTACGCGATATAGATTCTATTCAATTAATATTCCTAAAAATTCAGGTAATTTTCATAACATGCACTTATCTATCGATTTCAAGAAACAAATCGCGTATGCATATACAAAATGAGTAACATTGAGAGCGATGAAGCCGTCAGAATAACAAGTACCGCACCAAAATCCAGAAATGTATGTCATAAGTCTTTTTGAAAAAATGCGATATCAATAATAACTCAATAGCTCAAATTACTGCGAGTAACGTGGCTCCTATCAATATAATTGGACATCATCGGATTCTTGATTATTTTTAAGATTTGACCTAGTTACCTAGTTTTTGACCCCGCATAACCCAGTTTTGATCTTGGCCTAGATTTCATAGAGGACAACATTCTGACCAAGATTCATTTAAATTATATCAAAATAGTGACCTCTGAAGTGAACACAAGGTTTTTCTAAGATTTAACCTAGTTTCTGACCAAACCTGACCCAGTTTTGAACTTGGCTTAGATTTCATTGAGAACAACATTCTAAGTGTCATGAAGATTGGATCATTACTGTGACCTCTGGAGTGAACACAAGGTTTTTCTATGAGGATTAGGTGAAACCTATAGACAGAACCTACCATGAGTTTCTTTAACATGGAATGTTGCACAATGTATGTATAAGCAAGGTAGCTCTCATCCCCTGTAAGAGATCTACCTTTAAGACACATCTGGTTTGTTACATCTCATATTAGAGACCTCATAGTATGTTAATTCTGTATGCTTCACCGCGTCCAGTGATACCTATAAACTCTAAGCTGTGACCTATGGGGTGAACACAAGGTTTTTTTCTATGATTTGACCTAGTGACCTAGTTTGTGACTCAACATGACACAGTTTTTAACTTAACTTATATTTCATGGATAACAACATTCTGACCAAGTTTCATGAAGATTGGATCAAAACAGTGACATCTGGAGAGAATGCAAGGTTTTTCTATGATTTGACCAAGTGACCTTGTTTTTGACCTCACTTGACCTAGTTTTGAACTTAGCCTAGATTTCATGGAGAACAACATTCATGAAGTTTCACGAAGATTGGATTAACACTTTTATCTCTAGAGTGTACACAAACATATTGTTGACGGATGGACGAAGGACGAAGTATGATTACAAAAGTTAATAAAAACATGCGGCCAATCAAAAATTTATTGAATGTATGCATGCATCGGACTTGCTGGGCCCTTTCCACACGGCTCATTCTCACAAAATTTAAAAGTTTTTCTGAAAAGAGAACAAATTCACACCAAGTACGAAACTATTCTAAGCTGAGCTCGAGGACCATTTTGTACAAATTGTTTCACATGGATGATTTTGTACATGAATACTTAATTTCTTTCCGGAAATTGATAGATGAACAAACAAGAGGGCCCAAAGTATCCTAGGTTGCTCACCTGTTGCACATTGGTCTAGGTATCAGTACAACTTACATCTTCACCATATTTCATTAAGATTAGATCAAAACTCTGACCCCTGGAATGAACACAAGGTTTTCTAAGATTTGACCTAGTAACCTAGTTTTTGACCCTACATAACCCAGTTTTGGACCTGGCCTATATTTTATGGAGAACAATATTCTGACCAAGTTTCATGAAGATTATGGATCAAAACTGACCTCTGGAGTAAACACAAGGTTTTTTAAGATTTGACCTAGTGACCTAGTTTTTGACCCCACATTTACCTGTTTTCAAACTTGGCCTATATGTCATGTAGAACAACATTCTGACTAAGTTTCATGAAGTTTGAATAAAAATGGTGACCTCTGGAGTGAACACAATGTTTTTCTAAGATTTGACGTAGTGACCTGATTTTTTATCCCGCATAACCCAGTTTCGAACTTGGCCTAGATTTTATGTAGAACAACATTCTGACCAAGTTTCTAGAAGAGTGTATTAAAACGGTGACCTCTGGAGTGAACACAAAGTTTTTCTAAGATTTGACCTAGTGGCCTAGTTTTTGACCCACATGACCCAGTTTCAAACCTGGCCATTATTTGATGGAGAGCAACACTTTGACCAAGTTTCATGAAGATTGGATCAAAACAGTCACCACTGGAGTGAACACAGGGTTTTTCTAACATTTGACCTAGTGACCTTGTTTTTGATTCCACATGACCCGGTTTCAAACTTGGCCTAGATTGCATGGAGAACAACGTTCTGGCCAAGTTTCATGAAGATTGGTATAAAACTGTTGCCTCTGGAGTGCACACAAATAAATTGTTGACGGACAGACAAAGACGACGGACAGACAAAGAGTGATCACAAAAGCTCACCTTGTCACTATATGACAGAGTGAGCTAATGAAACGGTTTAATGTTTATTGTTATAATATATTAGATGAAATTATATTTTATAGGGTTGCCATATTAGAAATTCAGCCAACTGTACACTACACTACACTACCACCGCCACCAACACCACCACCAACACCACCACCAACACCACCACCACACCACCACCAACACCACCACCACACCACCACCACACCACCACCGACATCACCACCACCAATATCCCACCACCACACAACACCACCACCTACCACCACCACCCCCATCCCATGCCCCCCTTCCCCCCCTTCCCCTTCCACCCCCCTTCTCTGGCCCATGGCAGCATGCGTGGACCTGGCCTTCAAGTGGAATTTGTTAAGACGCTGAAAATAGTCATCATACAAATTGTGTCAACTGGGCATATGCAAATATCATCACTCAATAGGTCAACAATGAAATTACATGAATTTCTCTTGTTGTGGTTTTCCATTCATCATAGTGATGGCTAAGTTCAGGTAAACTTTGACATGTATTATGTATTACTATTGAACATCTCTTGGTACGATTAATTAGAATTTGAATGCCTAACACCACTGTGAGGTGAGGTTTTTTTCCAGATTATAATAATGGTGCGAGGTGTTATTTTCTTTAAAACTTTTTACACATTTTCTTATTTGCTTATATAGTTGGAGGAAATATAGTAGAAACCAATGTTCGCGACTTTTGCCGACAACCCGCATGTATGAACGCTTTGAATTACCGATTTTGCTCTTTCTTTAGCTATTTTTAACTGATACCCGACCAAACAAATGCATTTGGTCTAGCATCGTTTGATCATCTCCACACTCCATAATGTAGCAAATAATTTCCTGATAACAATCCAGATGTTAACCTCAATGAGTGAGATTGTCATGCACCACCCCCATGTTTTTATCTGGACGGTCAAGGTCACAGCTGGGGAGGTCAATGGTCATACGTTAGCTTTTCGTGATTATAACTGAGTGATTTGATATATCAGGATTTTATATAATTTTTGCATAATTGTTGCAATAAAGAGGTTGCAATCAGGTTCTATTACTTTGTTAATTATATTTGTATACTTGTATTTCATGTATTGTACCCTTTTGTATATTTATGAATATAAATTATGTTGAGGCTCTTATGGAAGATTGTGAGTATTGTAAAATATGTAAGCCTGGTAACATAAACACTACTTATACTTAAGTTAAACTGTATGGACAAAATTAATACTTCTTAATCTTAATGTATGTTTAATATGAAATACTGTAAATCTCTTTATATTAGCATGAGCTTCATTTCGAGATTTTCAGTTTTCAACTTCATTCGTGATTTGATGAATTCACCATCGAGGGTCCCAGAATATTCAATTCGCGATAAAATTCACTACCACACATAAATAAAATCTAGTCTAACTACATCAACTAAGCACCCATGTGATGTATAGCTCGGCTAATTTGACACGAGCCTGACCTTTCAATTAGCATAACTTAACAGTCGATATATTGCCTATGTTTACGCCACCGATAATTGGGGAGTATCACGAAGACGCTCGAGATGTGATACAAACACAAATCTGAAATACCGATATTGCACGATTAACTCGTGGAAATTGATATATTCAAATCAAGAACCTTATAATATATTCTTGCATAAAGGTCAGATTCAGGTTAAAATAGCCAAGCTATAACATTAATGATTTCTAATTACTCAATATACCACACGTTTTATGTTTGCATTTTACACATTGTATCAGTTTATGGTTTTCCAGAGGTATTAGTATGAAACTTGTCACTATAGATTTCTTTGTTTTCAAACATAGGTTTTCACAGTTTCAAGTTTATTGAGAAGATTATTGTCTCTTAAGACAGGTACATTATTTTTATTTTTTCCATATATTCCTTATGTTCGGAAAGTTCATTTACGCGAAATTATGATTAGCGAAAATTAAACCATCGCGAATAATACCGGATTTACAGGATTAGGTTTAACATTAGACAGAAAAAGAGTGATTTGACAGGGGTTTCGCTGGTTCTGTATTTGCATATGGTGATATTACCAGTGAATACTTTTAATGGAGCAGCAAAGTCCTCAAAAGTGGCTTAGTTAATGAGTCGTATTACCCAACCACAAAATAACACATCTCATGCTTTACACCAAAATGTTCTTGAGGGTAAGACGTTTTTCAGACCGCAGGCATAAATTACAAACTCCAGGTGCGGGCCACAAAATCCACGATGGCATCCACAGTATGGTAACATACGAGATTCAGGCCATTTTTTAACAGATTCTGCATTCACTAACAACGATATTTTTCTGGTTTATTTACTGTGTATTTTAGAAGGAATCTCACCTTCAACTTCCGGTAGCCAGAATAAAAACATAACTATTCTCCATTTTATTTAATATTTTTAGAGAAAGAACATAAACATTCATCGTATCAGTCGAATGTAAATCTATCATTTTTATATTTATATAATATCACCATATAAAAGTTTATACCAAAATTATGTAAAATGAAAAAAATGAAATAAAAAAACCCATAAATGATGACGTTACATAATGGAGGTTATGTTATATGTGATGAGGTTGCATGATGTTACACGCAAAAAAGTCAAGGTCTGTACCGTCGCACAACGTTGTGAAGTAGTCCCTTTAATTCACATCACTGTCTTTGATATTACAACGTATGAAAACAAAGCTGTTTTTATCAAATATGAAACGTATATTTATCATTCGTAAAGACTTAGTAATAACATATACATGAAATAAGATAAGTATTGAAATGAATTATTGAAATAAGATAAGTATTGAAATGAATTATTGAAAAAGATAGTATATCGGCATACTCGAACCCACAGCCCATGTCTGTGAATGGAACAGGTTACCCACAAGGCTACGTTGCCAACTATTAAATGATGTGGATTTTTTCATATATCTGTCACCGGGGTTGGGACGGTGGCACAGACTGTTGGGGTTTTGTACGGATTACTCGCTTGATGTAGTTCAGCCGCGCGCCCTGACTTGAAGTCCCAAGTCCTTTACTTGGGCAACAGTGTTCTCCGAGATTGTACATGTGATGAAGTAATGTTCGCAAGATGTACAACAGTAATTGTTTGATGTATTATGTTATATTATAAGCATCTCCAAGCTATTGTAAAGTTCTGACCACTGATATTTCTCCGTAAGATATAAATCACCAAGGTTCTTCTTTAGAAAATTAAAACACTATGTTATTATAAGATAGTCACTGTGACATTTCTTTCATTTATTGCAGTTTGTATAGTATAATAATCAATTTATAACCAGATGTTTATTTTAGTAACCAGATTGTAATTAATTTAACCAGATGACTTTTTAGGCTAACATCAAATATTAACACGATGTGTCTGGTTTCAGTTCAAGTTTAAGACTGATGAAAAATAGTAACATTTAGATATTGAACAATTTGGATTAAAACCATGGCAACGGTAATATACAATAATAATTGACCAATAGAATAACAGTATTATTAACATGAATATTCCTGTATAAACTAAAATTTAAGTTAAATCTTTCACTTAAGCTAAGCACAATCAACTGATCACGACTCTATAATGTCCAGATATGAATATTCAATAGGCTCAAGTTTTATAATGGTAAAACTTTATTTGTATAGATAAACCATGTTTTTTGAGCCGTGACTAATTCATGCAGGAAGGTTGATTTGCCCTCAAAGGATAGATTATAGTGTATGTATTAAGGCTAAAGCAATATATGTAATCAATGACAGTAACCAATCCAAGAGATTTTAAACAGGTATATTCACATACCATGACAAGTGTATTCTTCCGTCACGGCTCAAAAAACATGGTTTATCTATACCTACAGATTACCGGAGACCCTGAGTAGGTCTATTTTAGTAACATGTATTGACTTACATTGTAATTACCAATATATACATGCAAATATTTAATAAGAAGTAAAGAAAGTTTGTGATTATAATATGCATATACTCGATCATGTGTATTCTGACGGAACCATAATCTACATGTTGCTCTTTTAAATATGCTGACTATAATATAACTAGACACATTAACTTGTTGAATAGGCAAGATTTCTCGTCTAGAATCCATGTTTTTCTCATGATTAAGGACAGTTTAATAGATGATATTAAAGCGCTGTCTGTATGATATTTACCATGACAAAACAAGGAGTTGGGGCTTAAATCATTACTGTGTTGGATTATATTCAGAAATAAGTATACTGTGTAAGCTGAGCGAGCTACACTACAAATTGTTTACCTGCAACCTGCACATACTCACTCTCTACTTCATAACTTGATATAATCCACAAAATAATTAATGTTTTGTATGAGAAGAATGAGCTACAAAAATGCAACGTTTATTTGGGTAGCAGGTCACACAAACAATTTCTCTATTTGGTGTTATTCACAATATAAGGTATAAAGCGAGCGGGAGCTAAAAACTGCATTATTTATTTTTTTATTCACATCACTAGCATGCCACACAAATTTGTTCTCTACTTGATGTTATTAGCTAAATTAGGTATAGGGCAAACTAGAAAAATGCATTTTTGGACAGCGTTTCCCTGTTCAGAGCAAGCGTGCAAAATTTATCCGTCAAATTGTGATGCTAAAAATAGATTTGAGCGGTCATTCGCTGGGATGACTTCGCGCTCTATCTTCTTGCAGTACTAGTAGCTCATTTACGGAAGGAAGCAGAAGTGTATCCAATACTCTCCGAACAGCTTGATCAATATTTCGCGACAGCATTTTGTATTATGTTACGTAAGCATGGTTACCATCCGGTCAGTAATAAAAATTTAATCATGTGAATGGTCTGCTTATAAATAGTAATACTATGTGTAGTATAGTCGGAATACATTAGCCGACTGCAGGAACATACATTATAGAATTCCGGCTGACTCTACTATTTGTATTCAGCACCACAGGTAACTGTATCAATGATAACGTAGAACAATTTTGTAAAATTTATATATTCTTTTATTTTCACTCAATTTTTTTTTTTCGTTTTAGTCTTTATCAATGATACAGTTACACGTGTTCAACACATCAACTCAATAAGGGATATGTTTTTGTTAAGATCAGGACCTTAAATGTCTATAGATTTATAGTATCTACAGTGCCTGTTAAGATCAAATACCTTGAACAGGTAGGGACTATTTATAAATACTATTCAAATACTGCAATCAATGCCTTCTCAGATTCGTGGGGGCATGCCACAGACTCTGTAACTGGAAATATAATTGTCTGACCACGGGAACAAACCCTGTTCTTCCAGCACTATTGTCGCTTCGATTCATTTAGATAGCATACCACACAAACCATTCTCTACTCGATAATATTCACTTTTTAAAATTAATAAACGAGGCATATGCCTGGCTATGTGCCTGCATGAAAATATCAAATGATTTAAATTGAACATGGATCATTTTGTTTGACTAGTGGTGCAAATATCGTATAGATCATTCTAAGAGTGACACTTTTGATGTGGATGCAAAAAATTCATGGTCTGATTTCTTGATACAGTGGGGGCATACTATAATAATACTACAATTTTATATTTATATATGAGAAACCATTATTTTCTGACAAATATTATAACATGAATATGAAGATTGGCGGCCTAATTAAAAGTAAAGAGCTTCCAAGCGCCTTTATTCAGTTATTTTCAGTTAGTAGGAACCACTATAATGTAGCAGTTGCCTTACATTTTCGTGAGTAAAATTGTATCAGTAAAGATGTATAAAACAACATGCTAGCTTTACTGTTGATTCAATAAATAATACTAATGAGAGAACTATTCCATTCGAAAGAATAGCGGGGATTAAAGTTAAATTATTTATACCCACTTAAACATAGATAAACAAATTTTACCAGAAGGATGAGCCAATGTTTATAACCATTATCATTTAACTTTGAACAGACTGTAAATAGAATCAGTACACTGTGGTGTTTTTCAGTGATAAAACAGAGTTTAAAGAGTTTTATCAAGTTCATTTAATTCAATGTAAGAAGGAATGTAATTTCTGCTGCTGCCAAATGATGTCTGGTAACAAAAGGGAAAAAGAAAACACATCATATTATTAAATGAAAAAGAGGAAGGTACTTGTAGTACACCCTTCTATAAAGAGGAAAACACACATCTGCTCACAACGATAGAGCGAAAGAATTGACTCATGTCACCCGGCTCACAACGATAGAGCGAAAGAATTGGCTTATGTCACGGGCTCACAATGCTAGAGCAAAAAAATTGGCTTATGTCAACTGCTCACAACGATAGAGCGAAAGAATTGGTTTATGTCATAGGCTCACAACGATAGAGCGAAAGAATTGGTTTATGTCACCGGCTCACAACGATAGAACGAAAGAATTGGTTTATGTCACCGGCTCACAACGGTAGAGCGAAAGAATTGGCTTATGTCACCGGCTCACAACGATAGAGCAAAAGAATTGGCTTATTCCACCGGCTCACAACGATAGAGCGAAAGAATTGGCTTATGTCACCGGCTCACAACGATAGAGCGCAAGAATTGGCTTATTCCACCGGCTCACAACGATAGAGCGAAAGAATTGGCTTATTCCACCGGCTCACAACGATAGAGCAAAAGAATTGGCTTATTCCACCAGCTCACAACGATAGAGCGAAAGAATTGGCATATGTCACCGGCTCACAACGATAGAGCAAGGAATCGGCGTATGTCACCTGCTCACAACGATAGAGCGAAAGAATTGGCCTATGGCAACTGCTCACAACAATAGAGCAAAATAATTGGTTTATGTCACCGGCTGACAACGATAGAAGGAAATAATTTGACTTATGTCAACTGCTCACAACGATAGAGCGAAAGAATTGGCTTATGTCACCTGCTCACATTTAATAGAGCGAAAGAATTGGTAAATGTCGCCTGCTCACAATGATGGAGCAAAAGGATTGGGAAATGTCGCCTGCTTACAATGATAGAGCAAAAGAATCGGCAAGAAGAGGGAGTGGGCCAATTTGTTTAACAAAAGGAAATGTAAGAATGTACTGGATGTAGCACTGTTTCATCTTAATAAAAGTGTCACCTCCATTTAAACATCCAGCCAATTTAACGTAATACCGGTATGAGAGTTGAGACACATATATTTTCTTAACACATTTACCCGACTCCTAAACTTTAATGCCAGTCACCAGATGTAGGAATTAAGGCATACATCATAGACTGTACGTCATTAATGTATCAAGCTAGTGGCTCAACAGTGGCTATACCAGAATGAACCCTAGCCGGGCCCTGCCAGAGTTCAAACCTTCACCCTACTGCTCTAAAGGTAGATACATAAAGACACAAAGCTTAGGGACATGGTATATCTTAAAATTATTTAAAATTAATTTTCATGCCTTAGTTTGGTATGCTTTTGTGTGCATTGCTGTTGTCAGCTGCATGCTATTGTCACATTCCAGTATTATAAGTATCATCTTTTGAAATTTTGAAATTAGTTCCAGAAGTTTCATATGATTAACAAATTCCAATACATGTACATCTAACACACACAAATAGTTCAACAGAGTATGCACATGCACTCTATATTACATCAGTATTGTCTTAAGACGTTGTGCAATATTGAGCATGAGGTTCTAAAGACCTAAACTGTAATGCAAGTACCATACAGGATCAAAGTGCTGAAAGCACTGAATTTGTTTGGGTTTGAAATAGTGAAAATGTCAATAAACTGCAAAGATTTTGAAGCAATTAGACAGATATGTACAACGTAAGCACATTCCATGGTTATTCAAATTCAGTGTCTTTCATATTATAACTTCTTCCATATTTGTGTTATTAATCTTATTTAATTGAAGAATAAGGATATCCAATCGTATCACCTGTTTACATACCATTAGTTTAATATGGTGAGATAAGATTAAAAATAATTAGCAATCAGCTAATAATTAACAATACGGGTCAGTTAACTGTCTCACCACGGAAAACTATTTGTTTTGTATGTACATAATCAAACATTTTATAGTGTACCTTTATTTTCAATCATATATATTTATAGTAAAAAAGGGTAAGAATGTATATAAACACGCTGGTCTGGTTACCTAATATTCAAAAAGCTTCAACCTACACTTAAACCACAGTGGTGAACATTTTGAAATGCACACATGCTGGCCTGGTGTTGGGCATGGACAAGCAATTTCAGAAACTCATGTGAAACATTTAAACCACAGTGGTGTACATACTTAAATGCACACATGCTGGCCTGATGCTTGGTTAGACCAATAGTTTCCGAGTTTCAGATTTTCAAAAACTATAAATGTGAATTACTTAAATCACAGTGGTGTATTTGATGTTACTATATATAATATTATTAATCTTATTAAATTTAAAAATAAGGATATCCAATCTTATCACCTGTGTACGTACTATTAGTTTAATATGGTGAGATATGATTCAAAATTATTAGCAAATCAGCAAATCAGCAAAAAAGGGTAACAATGTATATATACACGCTCGCCTGGTTACCTAACATTCAAAAAGCTTCAACCTACACTTAAACCACAGTGGTGTACATACTGAAATGCACACATGCTGGCCTGGTGTTGGGCATAAACAAGCAATTTCAGAAACTCATGTGAAGCACTTAAACCACAGTGGTGTACATACTTAAATGCACACATGCTGGCCTGATGCTTGGTTAGACCAATAGTTTCAGAAACTATAAGTGTGAATTACTTAAACCACAGTGGAGTATTTGATTTTACTATATAGATTAACAGGCCTATACATACTGGCCAAGCGCATTGGACAAACTGTAACCTAACTGAACATCATTGTTCTAAATATTGAACTAAGGAATGAAACAAAGAGTAAAATAATTTAATTTCAACTTTTTAAAGACAAGACACTTTACCAACAAGCATTGCTAATTACCAAATTATTTTTGTACAAGCTTATATCATGCTAATAAATTTCAAAGAGATCTCACCAAATTAAAACTAATGGTCTGTAACAGGCAATATGATTGGATATCCCTGTCCACCAAGTAAATAAGATCAATAATACCAATATGGAAGAAGAAATATTACACAAAAGATGATGCATTCTAGCAAATATCAAATTCTCAAACAACACTTATTATACAATTACCATGAAACTCCTTTGTTAGATTCCTTTTCAGTCTTGCACTCATTCTTTATTAAAACTATTGATTACATTTGGACATGTTTCTTACTGAGTGTCCATGCAATGTGACATGACCTGACGCAAGGTGACCTAGATTGTATGGAGGCATCATTGTGACCTGACACAAGGTGACCTAGATTTTATGGAGATGCTCATTGTGACCTGACACAAGATGACCTAGATTGTATGGAGATGCTCATTGTGACCTGACACAAGGTGACCTAGATTGTATTGAGACAAACACTGACTAGCTGTAATCACTGCACAACGTCTAAGTACACTAATAAAGACGTGTATTTTCACACTTTATTAATTCCATGACATCAAACTGTCAAGAAGCAATGAATTCTCAAAAGATGTATAATGATACTCATATACAATATAAGTGAATTAGATCAGACATAGACAATGCCATTCATAGAAAACTGCAAAGCACACAAAAGCTATGTATATTTTTTAGCATTCTATTTTATGCCAAAAACAAAATGCCGACATAAATTATAATATAATTACTGTTAATCAGTATTCTAAGTTAAAACACTATTTAAAGTGTATGTTTTAATTAATTGGGATGATTTAATTTCCCATTTTAATTTAT